>NMRB01005190.1:0-11431 GCA_002633025.1 Notospermus geniculatus
TTAAAGTGGCCATGACCGCCCAGTGCAGTGTGCATTGAACAGGTCATTGTCATTCTAGCTGACTGGAGGCGGGAAGTTCATTGATAGGCCTATAGTTTTGGATTGTCCTTCTTCAATAGCGCACATCCCAACGTCAGTATCTTTATGGACGCTTGTCAGTAACCCTTCCTCCGAAATTGACACCTAGGCCTGGACATGAATTCATGACAATCGGTACAGACGAATTGGTGTCGTTCACCCATTGGTCAATGCTCATGATTATCTAGGCCTAGTGGGCTTGGTTGGAATAATAAGAACCGGCCTTATATCACTGAATCTAGAGTATCCTGTCTGCGTATGTGTATCCGTATACCCTGAAGCTGCCTGCTGTGTTTTATGGTAAGCGTAGGACGCCAGCCCCAGTCGGCTGTGTTCCCACACCTAAATCGTCTCTCGAGGAAAGAACTGAATGTAAATTATTTAAGTAAATCCCCAGGTTGTGTCTCAATGACGCTCGTCAAGGTTAACTGTAGTGTTAGCTGTATTTACATAGAATACGAATTCGAATTGCCAACTGAGGTTGAAAATACGATTGTTTTAAAGTCACTGCTCCCAATTGGAGAGATATCACTTCGTGGGAGTGAACTGCGTAGACGCTATGAAGGTCAGTTTGCTAAAAACGCCCACCTCGTGCTGTTGTTTCTTGCCTGTCTCAAGTGAGAACGCGCGGAAAACAGCTGTAGTGGATGGGATATAGTCTCAAGGCCTGTTCCCACTACAGCGTTTCACACCGCCGTTTGCAGTGATCTAAAGGCCTGTTTCCACTACAACGGATTCCGCTACGGTTTGCGCGCCAGAGCGGTTTTCACAGGGTTTTGGATAATCCTTCGATGGTTTACAATACATGGCGTGTTGATTATCCCAATGCCTGTGAAAACCGCTACGGCGCCGCAAACCGCAGCGGAATCCGTTGTAGTGGAAACGGGCCTTAATAGGGAGGTTTCGCAAGCGCCCGGTTAGGCCCTACGACGACGTTTATCTATTGTGTGGATATACCCAAACAATAGATAAACGTCGTCGTATGGCCTAACCGGGCGCTTGCGAAACCTCCCTAATAGCCGATCGACAAATACGGACAAAAGTCTACTAAAACCGCACAGAAAACGCGGGAAACCACTCGTGGAAACGAGTGTTAACCACCATGGTTGGAATCGGCAATTATGTTGGCATTGAGTGTGATTCCACTCTATCACTGCCAATGGACCGGAGCAGCTGGTGCCAATAACTGCCAGTGAGTCAGGGCCCGGTGATGGGTTCCGTGATGAACGAGGGATATCGCCGTCACGGGAAATTTCGATTGGAACATAGATTTCTCAATGTTCCAAATGGCTAGAGCACCATGTTCTGACCTCGGTCTCCGCTCGTTCTTTACCAAATTTGACGCGGTTTTCACTCATTTTATGTTGGAGCAACCCTCACTTTCTGATGTCTTTTGGTATTTGAGTGGTGAGGTGGAAGATTTAGGCGCCTGTCACCCCTGCATGAGTGAGATCCCGAGTTCCGGCGATTTGAGGGCGGCCGCGTTACTCACGCGATAGAGGGCGACTCCCATTGACATCGTAGGTTTCATTGGGGGCTCCGGTTTCCTCCTACATTACATGCAATGTATAAGGAGTCAAAATGAGTCTAGTTAGAGCTAACGGTTCTCAACTCAATCAATGTTCAAAGAGGACTATCTGTCATGTCTGCCGTGTTCATTTTTCACATCAGCTCGACACAAAAAAATCTCTTTTACAAATACGACAGTCTTCTATAAACGGACACTTTCTATTTTCGTGAACTTTCCTTTCATACAAGTAAATCTCAGCGAAGGTTTATATCCTGACACTTGTATCATTGTTATGGTAGAAATACTAAGAATGAGATAGCGCACAATGGTCTTTTTGCTTCAGACTTGACAACACGTAGTTCCAATAATTGTTCCCAGATTAGGCCTATCGCGTGGGTTGCTTTATTCTCAGAGAAGAAACCCTTACAATTAACATGACACGTTAACACCTATTTTTATCCATTTTTATCCGTGTCACTGTCATTTTTTGTATCATCGCCATACACCCCCAAACGCCGATGAATACAACAATAGATTAAGATTTATCGTATATAATGGACGGCAATCCTACACCAACACAAGAATATAAAGACATCTCCTCCAGCATCTTGTATGTTTTCAGAAGCGGAGAATGGACATGGTTGCATAAAAGTGCAATGCCGCCGGGCCTAGCTAGACCTGTCACTGGATTATTGGTGCATGCTATTTTGAGATAGCCGAGAGCACATCAGCCGCAGTTGCGTATCCGGACCAGCTCCTGACCGGATCCAGTTTAATGTAAAATTCTTGTCATACAGCAGTAAAGTCAGTAACGGAATCTGATTGGCTGATCCAGGGTGAAATAATATGGCATCGGGGATTAGGCCGTAGATTCGAATTAACATGGAGGCACATTAGTCATTTGGTCAACTTGGCCAAACTAACAGTGTATGGAATTTTTTTCGATGTCATCAATGAAATATCACTTAGCCATAATCCGAACCAATATCTCGCTATATTCAGTTTTTTACAACATCATTTTCTTCTCGTCTTCCTTTGATATACTTTGTCACAACAGCCGGACAGTCGACGCATAATCCGGCTAAAAGCATATGGTTATTAACTTCCTAGTGATCCTTTCATACTTGGTAAATACCAGAAATAATGATGCTTATTTTCCTTTGCCTTCACTAATTGGTGATATTAGCTTCTTTCGTCCGGTTGGACAAAGGAGAACCAATGGGAAGCCGCTGTGACGTTCCACTTTTCCGATGGTCGATGTCGTCCTGGCAAATTGTGGTAATATGGCGATTATGGAGGAGTTAGGAAAAGTTATGATTGCTTGGGATACGGCGAGGGCGGCCAAAGAAAACGTCCGAGCAGTGATCTCAGTAAAGTTAGGACTAATATATTCAAGATGGCAGCGATCAATCACTTAAGCCAGCAAGAACTTTTGGCCGCCATGTTGTAGGTGGCGCTGCTGTAGAAATCTCCTGAAAACCGTTCACCTGCCCGTCCCGTGGCAATCACTTTTTGAGAAAAGTATCATTACTGGGCTATTGCACGGTACCATCTGCCAGTTGGCAATCAAGTCCAGAAAAAAACGGGTCGTCTTCCGCGTCGTCGATAATCATGAAGTAGCTGAACACGAGATGATAATTAAGGTACTTGCGTTGTGTTCCGTATCATCAATTATCGGCAGCCATTTTATAAGCCAATAGGGCCGGGGTTTTTTCAATAACATGGCGCTTGATAGCGAATGACTGTTTGTTTTTCTGCCAGTCTGTCTTGGTGGCCATGTTTATCCATTAACTAGAATCACGTACAAGTCCGAGGTTTGTTCAAGGCAGATCACGACCTGATGACATGACTTCTGCATTTGAGCTGTCGGGAGGCGAATTAAGCACTTCATCAGTGTCGCTTGTTAGATGAGGGAAAACCATCGGCTCAAACTGGACATGTGGCATCACGACAATCAGGGAAGCTTGCTTGTAAGACGAACGAGTTCTAGTCTCACAATGGACTCACTTTGGCATACCAAAAGGCGGCAATCCGCAAGAGACTTTCCCAGTACATGATGGCTCTATATGGGTAACTCGGCCATAGAAAGCTATGGGCAGTTGTTTCTGTCATTGGTCTCGGCGTAACTGCCCAGCTACTGGCACAGGGATCCTGTCAGTGTCCGGTCCGTCCAAAAATCGATCAAATAGACTTAGCGTTGTCGTATCCGGAAAACTAGGAACAAACGGACTGGAATCGGACCGGATCCGTGCGCCAGTGATCGACGCTTTGCCGTAGGAAAACCAACCGGCATTCGTGAATTGCCCATTGAGAGCCAGAAGCTCTCACGTGGAGCAGCGTCTTCTTCTACTTCAGCCGAGATTCAACATCTTATTCGCTCAATCTCTTTCCTGGCGATTACACAATTGTTTCTTTACGTTTACACAAACTCCCAACTGCTGACATTGGTTTACAACTGTGCCGGAATGGCTAGACAGTTTATACCGACGAGGTTAGGGACTGGTGCGATTGGCAATAAATTTCACTCAATTGCCTCGCATCACAATTATTTTTCCGATTTCCTGAGAGATTTCATTGCTTTTTCTTAGCTTCCGTCTCAAAGCGAATGAACTGTTCTGCGTAATAGTAAAATCGTTTCATGACTCGAGGGCTCATTCCTCGAAGTGCTTAAGATCTTTCTGCTCGCCAGAAATTGCGGATTCGAGGGTGTCGCGTGAAAAGATTCCTCAAATCGAAATTCCGTAATAAGGTGCTCCTCCATCTAAGAGCTTTCTTGCGCGATTTGGCTCGAGAAATATTTAGTACTAGCAAGAACCCGTGGCAGTCGGCGATTCTGAGTTTGGCCGAGGTTGGAATGCATGCACGGCATGGCTGGAATTGGTGCAACACGGTATGCGGTAGGGAGAATTTAGAAAGCAATCGAACAACACCGTTAAAAAAGTAAAATTGCTACCAGAACAAAGTCCTCTTCACAAATTAAACCACGCGTTGCATCAGGATATGGTCACCCTCTATTACCATGCCGAATTTCGAGGCAAAACAAAGCTAAGTGTGACTTTATTGAGCCGACTTCCAGCATTATTATATAGATGGGCAGTCGTTTTTTACTTGGTCGCAGCTTAAAGTAGTCAAGGAAACGAACAGTGGCGCAGAATTGCCCCCGGACGAGAAAACTGTCACGAGGAGGAGAGCCTTTTCTTTTACGCCAGAGTGCATAACCCCGCCGAGCCACTCTGTCGATTTTGTTGGCTGATGTTGTAGTTATCACGTTTGCAGTATAGTGACTGATGCCCGTATCAAACAGACCGCTTTGAAGAACTTATGGTATGTCATGCAGGATGAAAATTTCCGACGTGTTCGGAATCCGTACCGATTCTGAGCCCGTACATGCATTTTCGACTACGGCCATCGATCCAAGTGGTCACTGTAATTGAAAAGCGGGTTTGTCCCTTGACAACTCCTCATCTCGTGTCAATAAGCATAAAGGACTCTTCTTCACTTCTTGTGTTTCGTCTCCAGCTTTATTGGACTTTCTAATAGATCATTATGGAGGCCGTGTACCGCCCCCAGCAGGCTGTCATCCAGGGACCACGGTAATTACTCACTATATATTGCTTTTGACAATGGCTGGTTCTCATACAGTTGGCGGTGACAGGTCGAGTACGGTCAGTGTGTTGTTGGTACCACAGGGTTTTGGTGGCTGCTGGCGACCTGCTCCGAAAGAAGCATTGATCATGTTACCTCAGCTGGTTTGGTGGTAAGTTTAATGACTGGTATGCCATTTCTGTGTGGACCGTGAGCCACGGTAGTTGCTGGTCGTGCATTTATAGGAAGCACCCTCAAAACCTTTTACATCGAGACACACGCGACACGAACACGCCGGCGAACAATGGCTTCACAAAGGATTCATCCCAATGAAACCTTTGTTCGCCTGCGTGTTCGTGTCGCGTGTGCCTCGATGTAAACTCAGCCTGAAGGCCCGTTTCCACTACAGCGGATTCCGCCGTGCTTTGCGGCGAGCGGTGCGGTTTCCACAGGGTTTTGGAGAATCCTTCGATGGTTTAACAATACATGTACATGTACATGGTCTGTTGATTATCCCAAATGCCTGTGAAAACCGCTCTGATTCGCCGCAAGCCGCGGCGGAATCCGCTGTCGTGGAAACGAGCCTTAAATGTTGTAGGAATGCTATCGAAGTTTGTGTCGTGTAAAGCATGCCCACCAATTCCCATACAACTGACATTTCTGTCTCTCCCCTCTTAAAACGCATTCACTTTCGTCTCCAGCTTACCATTCCATAGAACGGATTGTCAACGGGGGTTTATCTCGTCGTTGCTATGACCATTAAAGTACACCTGCCAGTTCCGCTACAACTGCCTGACGATTCATTCTCGTGCCTGCTTGCAGTTCCTCCACGATTGGACCTATTCCTATCGTGTTCTGTCTCCTCTCCCTCGTTAGCGAAATGAAACCAGAGTCTGACGGTTCCATGCAGCGCGGCGTCGTTCCCATTGACGTCAATCATGATGAAGGAATCTTTGATTGTGATCGTACTACTGGTATTGTAAGATTTGTTCGCAGACGGTTGATAAGGAGGAAGGATTGAGTGGTCTCTAGATGACCTCTGTAATCGATTCCACCGACGTCTTGTGAAATACACAAGCTGTCGGAATGTACTCCCGCTTTCCCATAGGTTCGGACTTTTCAGGTTCTTGTTGACGGCTACTGTTGGTGATACCTCTCTCAAGGACTCGGCTCTGGGATTCCTGGGGCCGCTGGCGTGTGAACGCGGAGAAAGTCCCCCTGGAATCAAAGTGCGGCTGCTGTTGTCTACTGGATTAAGGCTTTGTGAAGGATTCATAACCCGTTGACAATGCACGGCATTTGTACTTGATCATCCACGTGTCAATGGCTTAACACGATGTTTGATGGCGTTGCCGAAGATTGCTGACCGTTGGCCCTCCGTCAGAAGGCACCTTCACACTTGACTACTGCGGCCTAGCTTCTTAACCTCCTTCATCACGGGTTTAAGGGTACAACATCCCTGGTGGGTTGCGGCCAAGTCAGTAGGCCTAGCCAGAGCCATCCTTACCTGCCAATCCTGTCATGAGAGATCTCCTGGTTTGAGAGATCCCAACACTCACTCCACGACAGACATACAACTTGACGCCAGAATGACTGCTCGGGATATGATACTTTTTCCAGCACCCCGAACCATAGGTAGGCTTGCCACCAATGCCTTCACCGTTACTTAGCAGATCACCACCAACTCTTCATTTTACGATGGATTTTCAATTAAGGCTACATATCTCGTCCACATCTCAGCTACACAATCGATAGGGCCATATCTGACTTGATTCAATTTGTGCTTCTTACTCACGCGGCTCCGCCGACAACCTCGGCGAAGACGGCGAAGTTGGCGAAGTGGTCTCACCAACGTTCAAGGAAGTTGTTGGCGAAGTGGGCTTAGCTAATGTGCGAGAAGTTGGCGAAGAGGGCTCAGCTAATGTTCGAGGAAGTTGGCTGAGTGGGCTCAGCAAATGTTCCAGGAAGTTGGCGAAGTGGTCTCAGCCGACGTTCAAGGAAGTTGGCGAAGTGGGCTCAACGACGTTCAAGGAAGTTGGCGAAGTGGTCTCAGCCGACGTTCAAGGAAGTTGGCGAAGTGGGCTCAACGACGTTCAAGGAAGTTGGCGAAGTGGGCTCAGCCGATGGAAGTTGGCAAAGTGGGCCCGGCCGAGGTTCAAAGAACGTCCAGTTCGGAGGCTGGAACCCTCGACGCACGGACCAAACTTGCACTGCATGGTCACCCGTGGATTTTCTTTCTCATGGGGAGAATTTTTGTTCTCGATGCTCTAGTCTTCTTGAAGACGACCTGCACAGTCAAGCAAACAGCAGAAGAATCAAGCAAAGTGCTAATCCCACGAGGACAAAAGACCGGGCTTTGACTCCAGAGGTCATTCTACGCCTTCACACTGGCAATCCTACTCGTTACTACGGTGCCGAATGACCAACTCCATACCTATCCTTCAGTCATTACTGAAACTGGCATGACTGGGACTTATTGGTATGTGTTGTTCGTAATCCCTCTCACAAGCAGACTTTCTGGATCGTTCCTGGCAATTAGGCTGTCAGCCGCAGCCATGCAATGTATCCCGGTGGCAGATTGGCTTGTGTTTGTTGAGCATCTTGCTCATTAGTCAAATGAGACTGGTTGTTTTCGGTGTGATACATTACGATGGAGCAGGTGTCTTACGTTAGCCATGTCAAACAAATAAACGACCTTGGCTTATTTGCAGACAAACCTATACACTCTAAAAACTGAGGTGCCAAAAGGGTGCTGTAGCGTTCTATGGCACTCTAAAGGTCTCGGGCCACTTGTGCGTTTTGCGCTGCGTGATGCGTCAAATCTTTTGTTATTTTCCGCCGTTCTGCTTCCTAACAAAAGATTTGACGCATCACGCAGCGCAAAACGCACAAGTGGCCCGAGACCTTTAAGCCCGTTTCCACTAAAGTCCGGCAACATCTAAGCGCGACCCAATGGAATGCGGAAGTTATGAAATTGATAGTTGGATTTTCAACGGACCTTTAATCACAGTCGGGTCTTGAATAACCGGTGAACAGCGCGGACAATCGGGGAACGGCCACAAATGGTCGACAGGCATGATTAAAAAACACAAAGCTCTGCCACATTAGGACTTCCGCATTCCATTGGGTCCCGCTTAGATGTTGCCGGACTTTACAACGGATTCCTCTGCGATTTGCGGCGAGCGGAGCTGTTTTCACAGGGTTTTCGATAATCCTTCGATGGTTTAATACTTGGCCTGTTGGTTATCCCAATGCCTGTGAAAAACGCGCTCCGCTCGCCGCAAGCCGCGGCGGAATCCGCTGGAGCGGAAACGAGGTTTTAGAGTGTCATAAAACGCCCTAGCACCATTTTGGCACCCCAGTGTAGCGTCACAAACCAACCACTGGTGGGTCATTTGAGTCGGTAAACGGTTAACTTTGCCACAAGCGCTGATGGTACATCTCTCGCTTCGTTAGGCCAAACATGACCGCAAGCTCTCGGCTCCTTGATTATTGTGTCAAGCAAAGTGTCAATCCTCACGAGAAGTACATGACAAGAACTTTATCCTCGGGCACAGCTGGCTTCTTTTGGATGACAGCTGACATGATTGGAGTATGAAGAATTTCTTCCCACGCGCGGCAGCTGGTATGATCAGTTCCTGACACGGACGGACTGAAAAATTGCTCACTTTGAAGACCGATGGCGTTATAAGGAGGAAGTCAATTTGAGCAGGTGTGAGGAAAAACTGTCCCCAGGAGAACGTGTCACCGGAATGAAAGATTTTTCTTCTGGTTGGGAAAGAATTATCCGGCGTGATCTCTGCATCCTCGCACCCAGGGTCTTCACAATCGGCTCCCCTTCTCGCGCTTGGTTCAGAGGGAGGGTACGACCGTAAATGACCCGAGATTCTCATGATGTGATCTCTAGCGCTGTTGCCATTTTCCATCGAGGACTGGAGATACTCTCGAGGACTGGAGATACTCACCCTTTTCAGAAATGCTCCTGCCGCAAAATGCGGCAATGCGGTCGATATTCGTTTCTACCCAAGTCCCTCGAGACAGATCGTCAGATCCAAGGTGGCGCCACAAGTACTGATAAATCCATTACTTTGGCAGTGCTGCCACCTATAAATTGGGGATGTCACTCACGTGACTTTACAGTAACTGACAGCGTCACGACTCCTTTGAGCACACAGCTGTTATGCTGTGCACATAAAGATGCCTACATTCAAGAAATGGGCAGAAAATGCTGTATCAAAAAATCTCAAATTGCTGCCTTTCATCGTGCACGTTCACAGTTCAATGGGTCCCCTCTGTGTCGGTGCCTTCATAAAGCCACTGGAGAATTCTCTTTGGATAAACAATCGTTTGCTAAAAGCATTGGGCGCTTCTAAGAATAATGATACAGAGAAAAGTCGAAGAAAATGGATTAGTTTTTTTGTGACTTGTCTTTTCTTATTGCGATAGGATACAACTAAAATCCAACAGGGCAAAGAGATAGGGAAGTCAAAGCCACGGGTGTTTTGAAGTTTTTGTCGCTCTGTATTGAGAGTGGGCTGCCTCCGTCGTGCATGAATGTTCTAATGTACCAATCTCAAACCGACGTGTCGGGTGCTAAGGCAGGGTTCGTGATCGTGGAGCCTTTGTTTAGCCGCCAGAGCGTTAAACAGTCCCAATATTCCAGTTAGTATGGAGGCCGCGAAAACGTCTCATATCCTTCATTTTGTGATAAAAGCACTAAATTTGGCGCAGAGGTAGATTTCGCCGTACTTTTTGATTCAGGGACGGGAGCCCCCGACGAAATCGGCCCCCGATGGCCGCCATCTTGGATTCCATTCCCGTCATCGCTGTCTCGACCAGGCACCCCTTTGTCTTTCTGCCAGATTTCTCCTTGTCTAGAATCAATTTGGACACGGCCGCAGTTAAAAAGTGAATCAATGCATTTTTCATCTTTCTTGGCATTCCGAAACCATTTTTCGTCATCTTATTTGGGGTAGAAATCGGAAAGTGATTTCATTTAATGCCGGCCTTTAAAAACATTGCAATCAGGACATAATTCGTCTCTGGTTCACATCATATCGACATTCTAGTCAATAATTTATCCGCAGTTCCTGTATCTGGTGTGTTTCACCACAGACTCCGGTGTGGCGGGGTTGGTTCCACGTGGAACCATAGTCCTGACGAAGAGAGAGGTTCAGATTCGCCACTGAAACGACAACGATAACGTAAAGAGGTGGATCGCTCTAGTTTGCAGAATACGTCATCAAAACTTGGAGTATTTCACTCAGATTGTGCTGTTTTCGAGAATGACGATTAAGGTATGGTACTGCTCCACGTGAGAGTTTTTTCGCCCAAGATTTGTCTCTCTATGGGTAATTACTATGGGTAATATCTTTATGCTGCTCTCCGGGTAGCACACGCTTTTTTCGCGGGATGTCAAAAAAGGCATGTTTCTACCTTCGTGTTGTAGGCCCCTACCAGAAACGTGGCACTGACTGCGCCCTTCATCAATGACGGTGATAGACAGTTAATGGGGTTCCTAGCTCGATAGAGGGCAGCACACCGAAACCAAGTGTAACGTTTTCCATTGTGTGGTGACCTTCGTTGCAGTTCGATTCTTTATATCGGGTAAATCTTGACCTCCGTATTTTCGATGCCATGCGGCATGATTGATTGAATGATTCGATCAATCGATCGATCGATTTAGATTAGTAAAATGAATGAACAACCGTCAAAATTTGACTCTCAGAGATGGAGCGGTTGGCTAACATTGGGCGATTTCGCTTCTGACAAGCAGAATCCAATGGACCAGCAACTTAGACTAAGTATGATCACACTTTTTATCGATTGTGAAGTGTCTTTTGAAGTAATTCAATCGGCGTGAGAATCTACCAACCATGTCACATAAAATTACACCATAATCAATCAGAATTTATCTCACGTAATCTCATATTTAGTACCAAATTGATAGACGGGGTTGGACTATTAAAAATCGATTTAGTGCAAATGTAATTGCATCCTAAACCATGATAAGCACCCAGATAACAGCCGACAAATCAGCTTGAACGAAATCCGCCTCGATAGACATCAAAGTGGAGTTTAATCAGCGCGTAGGGAACTTAATTTCATAACTTTCGAATTGTCCTCGGTCTTTGAAGCGGTAAAGATGGCTTTTATGGCTGTCTGAGCTGAGATAAGGGAATAATTCTCTGATATGTAATAGCTTTGTTGTTTATACCAAATTTAATGGGTTTCTTAATAGATTTTCAGAATTGTAGC
>NMRB01005191.1:0-24494 GCA_002633025.1 Notospermus geniculatus
GGGGGGGGGGGGGGGTCCTCTAATATTGTCGGTTGGCATGCATATTGCAACAGCTTTTCCAAACCCGGCACTGTACTAAAGACTGTTGTCATCGGAACTGGTTAGTATTGATAGGCCTAAACCAGTTGACCTGATGAGGACTGACTAATACATTGCTGCAAAGCGATAGGCGACAGCCGGCCATTGATGGTGACATAGGCCAACATCTGTTTCGCAAAATAATGCCGATGATGCAGTTGTTGAATGCCTTTTACCGTTTCAACATCGCTCGATAATAGTATTTTATTCATTGGAAGATGTGTATTATCAGGAAACAAACATTTTGATGTACAAACGTATTCACATACATGTAAGCCTAAGTACATAGTTCGTCGCATCAGTACAGAATGTAAGGCGACAGGCCAACACTATGCTCTAAACTCCCACTTACCTGTCCCATTCCTGAACTCGGAAAAAATGACCAAAACCTAAGTTGAAGATATCGCACGCTGTCATTCTTTGCCAGGCTCGGGAGTGGGACAAGTACATGTATGCACAGGACATTAATGTTTCTGACCACCACCCCATTACCTTCAACTTAGGATTTAGTCATTTTTGTCCGAGTTTAGAATAAGTTTTTAGCTCAGCTGACCAAAGGTCAGCGGAGCTATTCATATGACTAAATGGCTCAAATGTCTGTGTGTGCGTGTGTCTGTCTGTTAAACTGGCACATTGCGCTATCGTTAGGCCCAGGGGCATGAAACTTGGTGGAGTGGTAGGCCCTAGGCAGGGCTTGAAACAGCACAGAAAAAAATTGCGATTTCACCTATATTATGCCCTCCAGGGGGCGTTTTCTGTAAAATGGAAAACCTCAGTAACTTCTGAACTAATGACTGGATCATCTCTACATTTTTATTATAGGTGTATCTAATGAGGGTACATAACATACATGTATGTGAAGGTTTTTTGATTTGACCTAATTCTCGAGGTCGCAGAGGTCGAAGTTCAGAATTTTGCCTTTTGGTAGCACGTTTCGTAGCCGCTGGGGCTGTTGATCTGAAACTTGGTACATATATACCCCTAGGTTAGATGACCTGCGACACCAAATTTTGGTTCGATTCGATTCTTGGCTTGGCCACCAGGTGGCCAAAACCAAAAACACAAAATGTGCAATAACTCCTGATCCAATGACTGGATCATTTGCCAAATTTTTTTTCATAGGTGTATCTAATTATACATAACATATGTAATGGGTTTCCTACTTTTCAAGGTCACAGAGGTCAGAGGTGTATAAAAGTAACGAACCAGTCACAGTTTGCCATTATTTCACTGAGCGACTTCATATCTTGCATAAACGTGTATTAGAAGGGTACCTTCAAAAATACCAAGTTTCGGCACGATCGGACGTCCAATATGGCCGCCAGATGGCGTAACCTGAGAATCATCTGAGTGCTATAACTCAGGGACAGCTTGACCCGGAGTGCTCAAACATGACATGTACCTCCCTCTAGATGACCTTTAGGTGCATCTCAAATTTCGGCCTGAGTTGACTTCCAGTATGGCCACCAGGTGGCATAACACGAAAATCATCAAAGTGCTATAACTCAGGGATGACTTGACCCAGAGTGCTCAAATTTGATGTGTGGCTCCCTCTAGATAATCTATATCTTACAACCTCTTGTCATAGTCAGCTGAGCGCAAGGGCCATGAGCCTCTTGTTTTCATACGTTCTAGCATCAATACACTGTAGGCTATGCATTGCTGGTTTCAAAACTGTCCATTTCGCAATTTAGGAAAAAGTATATCAGGCACGAATATTCTAAAAGCTGCAGGACTGTCAGGAGACATTTGCAAAAGTATTGTGATCTACCAGTATTACATGTACATGTACATGTAGAACATCATTTTTTAACATATCAAATGGTAATAAAAATCACAAAATTATTTTATCCGCCATTTTTCAACACCCTCTATTAATACAGTTAAATTTACAGCACAAACACCATATCTTTGGTAAATTACATTAAGTGGTAATGTATATGCACAATTTAGCCATTTCGCGTCGTGGCTTGCAGTAACTGTCCGGAGTGCGCAAATATGATCCCTCTGGACTACCGTCACTCAATTTGACAGGGGATCAACCGAGATAATAACGTGAAGCTTTGAGATAATAGAATTATATTAATGTCACATTCGCTATTCCTGTGTCACCAGAGATGTATCTATTAAGCAGAAGCAGTAATAATCAAAAGCATATCTTCCCTGAGAATGAACGCGCTGAGCCAATAACGGAAAATCAGACTGAGGTTATATGATAAAAGTAGTCTGTAATAGCATAAAGGAATCAACCATAAAGGTTCAACTGACAAATTTAGCATTTTATAAATGTGGACAATATCCCTTTAAAACCCAACAGATTTGACAGTGAGAGACATCTGGTGGCAACACAGGAAGTGTATCCCTCAGTAAGCTCATCGTTCGCAGTTAAACCTTTATGGTTGATTCCTTTATGGTAATAGCTATTCCTCGACTTTATACATGTTAATACATGTAATTGGAAAACATGCACACTAAATATTGTGTTTGGCACAGAAAGAGAAGTTTTTAAAACTTTGTGACCGCTCATGGCGTTGCCTTCCTCAGAGCAAATTAGCTCACTGCACCAGTGAGGTATTGCCATGATGCGCCCGTTGTCCGTCGCAGTCCGTTAGCAGGGCACGTTTTGTTACCGCTGGGGCTATTGACCTGAAACTTGGTACATTTTTACCCCCAGGTCAGATGACCTGACACCAAGTTTCGTCCGATTCGATTCTTGGCTTGGCCACCAGGTGGACAAAACAGAAACCCAAAAAGTGCAATAACTCGTGGACTAATAGCTGAATCTTTCCAAATTTTTATCATAGGTGCATCTAATGAGGATACATGACATATGTAACACTGGCCAGGTTTTTGATTTGACCTACTTTTCAAGGTCAGAGAGGTCAAAGTTCAAAATTTTTCCATTTGGTGGCATGTTTCGTGGCTATTTAACCTACACTGTAGTATCTTCTAATCTGGTGTGATTTTTTATCTAGGTACATGTCCCCTCTATATGTACAGCAACTGCCCAATCGAACTCATGGCCACCAGGCAGCCATCTTGGAAATGGGCTTTGGCACATATTCTCACTCCACTATATGGAATGGTTCCTATTCCCAGATACGAGAACAATCTGAACGCTAGAGGATTTACGTGTGTGCATTCAAGGACCCTATAAGGAGTACCCGAACAAGTATCGTGAAGTTATGAGCATAGATCACCACTGTTATGATGAGTTCTCTGTGATAAACGTAGTATTTCGATTGTTCATCAAATAACGAGAGATTTTATCAGTTAATGGACTGAGAGAGTTGTCAAGGTTGGAAAATTTGAAGCACAGAACAAACCGCTAACTATTATGAAATGTGCGACCGATGTGGGATATCTTGGCAAATTCAACATTTTCAAGTCGTCACAAGTTCATGAGAGCCACGCATTGATTTCCAGCATGATATTAGTTCTGATTGGTTGTCTGAACTGTTCGAACAATTTTACGTGTCGATCGGTGGTGGGAGAATCGACATCAATCAAAATTCACAGAAAAATATGCAGTTCAATTTGAAGCCATAATAATTAAAATAGAATATGTGTGTACAATTAATCAGATGTTAATTTGAAATGTTTGGATTTTTAGCTCACCTGTGGTGAGCTCTTACAATGGTTGTGCGTCCGTCGTCGTCGTCGTCGTCCGTTAGCAGGGCACGTTTTGTAACCCCTGGAGGTATTGACTTCAAACTTGGTACATATACATATATGCCCCTAGGTCAGATGATCTCTGTCAGCAAGTTTCGGTCCGATTCGACTCTTAGCTTGGCCACCAGCTGGCGGAAACCAAAAACACAAAAAGTGCAATAACTAACTATTGACTGGATCACCTCCAAATTTCTATCATAGGTGCATCTCATGAGCGTGCATTACATATACATGTATAACGGGTTTTTGATTTGACCTACTTTTCAAGGTCACAGGGGTCAAAGCTCAGAATTTTGCCTTTTGGTGGCACATTTCGTAACCACTGGGGCTATTGACCTGAAACTTGGTACATTTATACCTCTAGGTCATATGAGCTATGACACCAAGTTTTGGTCCGATTCGATCCTGGTGGCCAAAACCCGGAACACCAAAAGTGCAATAACTCCTGAAGTAATGGCTGGATTGTCTCCAAATATTTATCGTAGGTGTATCTAATGAGGATACATGACATACCTAATGGGTTTGTGATTTGACCCACTTTTCAGGGTCACAGAGGTCAAAGTTCGAAATCTTGCCATTTGCTGGCATGTTTTGTAACTGCTTGGGCTATTCACCTGAAACTTGGTACATATACAGCCCTATGTCAGTTGACCTATGGCACCAAGTTTCGGTTCGATTTGATTCTTAGCTTGGCCACCAGGTGGCAAAAAAACTCGAATTCAAATAATTCCTAAACTAACGTCTGGATCGTCTCCAAATTTTCATCATAGGTGCATCTAATGGGATACATGACATATAACAAGGGTTTTTGATTTGACCTACTTTTCAAGGCCACAGAGGTTGAAGTTCAAAATTTTGTCATGTGGTGGCACGTTTCGCGGCTATTTGACTTAATATCTTCTGACCGGGTGTGATCAGCTGTCTGGGTACCCGCTGTGTACCACATTTGTCATTTGTTCTTTTGGTACATTCACACAGGTGAACACATGGTCCATGGATCATTTCATTTAATTAACTCACGGCGTCCAAGTTATGAGAGTGTGATGAATTAGTCACTTTAATGCATTTTCATAGAAAATGGAGTTCATCGACAGCCTGACTGGACATGGGGTGAAAAAACAGACATGGGAAAAAATGTGGGAGCCACAAGACCTCTGAGTAGCTTGAGATGGCCTCCTCCGTACTTACCAGGGCCAATAATACTATGGCTTCGGCCCTGACGGAAATCCAAATTCAAATACAAATACCCTGAGTTCATTAAAACGGGTTCGTTATCGCGAGGTTGCACTGTACTCTATTTGACAATGCTGCAGGGTTCTCGGAAGGTATACCCATGCATGAAGACAAATATGTATGTTCATTTCATGTAAATTTAGTAGTTTTAAATCTCAGGGAACTTCGTCTACGATGCCACTGCCAGTTCAAGCGTTGGTGTGACAGGAAAGAATGTCCCCAGGAAAATCTGCCAAGGCAACATAAGATCTTATTTTTACATACTAATCTCTGGCGTTGGTTTCTACTGGTATGCACCTAATCCATCGTGGAGCAATAGAAGCGGACACTTTTTGTACAGGGGACTCTAGGCAGTAGCCACTTCAGTTTTTCATATTGGTTGTTTGGACATTAAAGCTGACGTGAACGAACAAAAAGCCCCCATGCGACGAGCAAGAGAATTGCAAACGTCCTGCAAACACCTCAAACGAAGGCTGAGAACATGATTGACCCCACGAGGCCATGAGGGCGCCACCTTATTTGTCTTCGAGCCTTCGAGGTGTCAACATCCTCTGGTGAGCTCCTGCTGAACACTTTTTTGAAAGAAAAAAATTCGACCCAGCTGGGAATCGAACCCGCGCCTTGTTATATCTGCTCCACCGTCTTCCCCATTCAGCCGCTGAACTTGTTGGAAGACTTCTAATGATTTTTCTTATTCGTAGTATTATTACATAAGTCGAAGGCCTACAATGTACGTCTATGACAAACACAAATCATGTCTCTGTCAGCTGGCTAGTTGGCCGAGTGGATAGAGTGATGGATTACAAATCAGATGGTCGACGGTTTGAATCCCGTCTAAGAGACTACAATTTTTTTCCTTTGAGTAGTGTAAGAGGTATCCGGAGATGTTGACAGCTCTGTTGCCTGAAGGCAAATAAGGTGGCGCCCTCCTTGCGTCGTGGGGTCTATCATGTTCTCAGCCTTCGTTTGAGGCGTTTGCAATTCTCTTGCTCGTCGCATGGGGGCTTTTTGTTCGTTCACGTCAGCTTTAACGAGGACTAAGTTACCTTCCTATATCAACATTTAGCCACGCTGTTAATGATTTTGTGGAGGTTTTTACAACATTTTCATTCGAACGCAACAGCTTCACCAGTTCATGACTCAAGATTGCTACTAACGAACTGGTACAGAAAGTAGGCTAAGCATCATTTCAACAAGGACATCCGATACGTTCTGTAACAAATTCAATACCTGCACCTTATTTCGTTCATTGTCCTTTGACACCATTTAAGGGCAATTTTGGGCAGTTAGCGTAAGCTTCACGCGTCTTGCAGATACATGTATATGTAGAGTCGTATCCTACTACCAGCATCTGACAAGATGACGAAACTCCCTATTGGCCAGTCAACAAAAACTTTGCTTAAGGGAGTAAGAAATAAAACTGGAAAATTAATCAGAAGTGGGAAATTTTGCACTTTTGCGCGAATTTTTCAATTTCTCAAATTGGGGTAAAAATTTTCACATTTTGAGAAATATCGCCCGAAAAATCACGTAAAATGTCGTGTCATTTTAAGAAAATTTCTCAAAATGGGAAAAAAATTCGATCCCAATTTGAGAAATTTCGAAACTCGCGGAAATGCCAAATTTCCCACTTAGTCTTATTTTCCACTTTTATTTCTTACTCCCTTGCTTCTTTCTGCAACGATGCAGAGGGTTGCAACTGCAGGTAGTAGCTCAACAACAATAAGGACAACCTTTTAAGGGCCTTCAAAAATTGTTTGAAAAAAACAACTTACCACTCTCAGATACATCAGGACGGGTGAGGCGACAACAAAAAACGGAAACAAAATATGCAAAGGAACACATCATTCACGTGCTTAAAATTGACTGATTATCCGATCAGGTCAACACTTCCGTAAAACAACTGTGGCTTTGAGGAATCTCCAACCCCATAACATTCTCTAGTGGAATACATCACTGTATTGCATGTATGTGCTGTGATAATATCACTGACAGCAACAACTGATCAGGGTAAACAATTATTTTTCTATCACGTCTTACCTGTATAGGCCTCTGTCTATAGAACACCCTCGGACCTACTGCTGAAACAACGTGAAAACCAACCGGTGGGCATATTTATAACAATACATTTGTATAGACAGGTAGATTGGCAGATGTTGACAGGTATCTGCCAGTTACACTCTCCAACCTTCCATTACATGCTACCCGGCCACCGATCCGGAGGCAGTTCGTGCTTCATGTAGGCCTAGTTCCACCGATGCCGCCACGACGAAAGGAGCCAGCTCTAAGAAGTCCGATAATACGGAGGTTTCGCAAATCTAACGAAACGCGAAGTACGAAATACGAAATTCAACTTCATTTCCAGGACCTAGTGTATTTCTGGAGATCGTTGGTATCACAAATGTCCCTGCTGCCATATTGATCTTTTAGCATATCATGTAAGACGGAGACGGAGTTATGGCGCATCTTCAATTTTTAAATTTCCACTTCGTAGCTAATGTACGACTAGAAGTGGAAACGAGAGATAAATTCCAAAGTTTAATACACGTAACTCTATCGGTCTAACGTCATACGCTAAAAGACACTGTTGCAGCAGGCGACATTTGTGGTACCAACCATCTCCTGAAATACATTAGGTTGTGGAAATGAAGTCCAATTTCGTATTCCGTACTTCGTGTTTCGTCAGATTTGCGAAACCTCACTAATCTCAGTATGCACCGAATAGACCACAAAAATCTTAAAATTCCTTTTGCGAATATTTTGCACGTGACCAGAAAATCTTCTGGCTGGCAATGTCTCACTTACGTTCAGCAGGGAAAATACACGTAGTTGCGATTGACCTGTGCTTTTTCTATCACCCAGCAGAATGATAAAAGGCCCAACCCTTGATACCAGTATAACAGTATAATATTAATGTCACCAACGTTAATTCACCTGCTAGCTGCGTAGGTACATGTAACATGCATGCACAGTAAATTGGAATGAAAATTTCCAGTCTCCGATACCTGGTTCATGGTGAAATTGATATATCAAAAGTTGAGATTTTGTCTGTCACACTTTTGTTTCTTGAATAACTTGTCTCCGAGGCCAGCTAGAGCACTGGTAACAAGTTCCTTCCCTATGTTTATGACCCTTGGCAAGATACTGGCATCAACGAATTTATTGTCCAGTGTCAGCATCATAATGATATTGATATATCAAATTTGATATTTTGACATATCGGGAAATCTGCCACAGTAAGCAACTTGAAACTGGTATCACAACATCATAGCTCATCCACGGATGTTATTGCAACTGAAATTTTCAGTTTGCACCTGCTCGGTCGCATGATATTTGCTGATATCATGGTGAGATTTGATATTCAAATTTGATAACATGACGTAAGTCAGAATCTCGTGATGGTAGAAGCCTAAAACCTTCACCTATACCTAGGTTATCAAGGATGCGCTTTCAGATTACGCAATGACCTTGAAGGTCAGAGGTCAAGGTCAAGGTCAAACAGTTCTAAAGCGCAAATCTCCTCGGAATTTCAGGAGAAAACGAATTAGAAGCCTGAATTAACCATCCCCGATAGGCTTATATCAGGGATCCTGTTCCAGTTACGCAATACTTCTCAAGGTCAGAGGTCAAGGTCACAGTCAACCATCACAAATAACATGAGACAGAACCTGGTGATGGTGGAAGCCTAAAAACTTCATCTACACCTAGGTTATCAAGGATGAGCTTTCAGATTACGCAATGACCTTGAAGGTTAGAGGTCAAGGTCAAGGTTAAACAGTTCTACAGCGTAAATCTCCTTGGGATTTCAGGAGAAAACGAATTAGCCTGAATTAACCATCTCCTATAAGTTTCATCAAGTATGCCTGTTCCAGTTACGCAATACTTCTCAAGGTCAGAGGTCACAGTTAACTAGCTCTAGAGTAGTAAACTTCTCATCGGAAACCATTGACATCGCTCCGATGTCCTTTTCTTGTTGATTACGGTATGGTTGAATAAATTAAAATACATGTAACATAGGCATTTGCCATAGGCCCGCAGTTATGAGTAGCTACATTGTACCATCGGTGTTGTTTTTTTCACGATTTTCCTCAGAAACAAGCATTTGTAGATTTTTTGTGTGCACTGTATAGTATTTGGGCGGTGCCCGAAGTCCTTTTATTTAACTGTACCCACTGAACAACCAGAATTCCTTTAGACTCAATAAAATTTCGGTGTATCTATACATGTACATATGTATAAAATATTTACAAAAAAAGAGCAACTTGTTGGCAGTCCTTTTAGTGAACAATACTGCTGCAGCGATAGATTCCATCCTTGAATACCACCCGTCAGCAACTATGGTGCCATTGGTCGTGCATTTTTTATGATGTTGTTCAATTTTAATAAGTACTAATGCCATCAACACGGACATCACTATTGGAGTGTGTTTGATGTTGAACCAAAAAAGATACATGTGTATGAATTTTTATGGCGACTTAGATGCGTGAAATATGGAAAAACCATGCTGCGGCATGCGGCCTTGGCCACGTGGTCAATAAAATTCATCGTATATCGTATATACTATATCGATCTCTGATTACATTGAATGTGCGTAATTTGTGATGTTAAAGTCAGAGTTGTCAATGCTGTAAATAGTCAATACATAGATGTACATAGAGGCCTAGACGCAGCAGTCAATGCACACAGGTGGTATTGTAATTGATATATGAAATCATGTTACATGTCACATTTCTTTTTGCAATTTTTCAATGAATTATCTACTTCGAACAATAGATATACATGTACGTATGGTACCAGTGTATAGCCTACATGTACACATGGTACGTACTCCATACATGTAGCCTACGTCTCCTATTTGACGTCAGATTCATTTGGCTACGAATCTATGTTACGGAAAGTTGTAAAGACGTGTTGTCTGCATGGCGCAGACTCATTGAAATGTTACTCAGGCTAATTGTAGGCGTTCGCAATGCCTGTGTACCTGGACCCATATTCATACAACGACTTAAGTCTAAGTGTGACACTTATCCTTTGTTCAACACAAAAGATAAGTATCATACTTTGACTTAAAGGAGTTAGACGCCGAAGTTGTAAACAAGCTGGTTTGTTTACAAATATGGTCGGCAAACTAGTTTTATTCCTGCGTGCAGGTGGCAGCACCCGTGATCGTTAGACTGGTTCCCGGTCCGATGCAACTCACTCACGATATTCACGTCAGTACATATCACCGACAATAGGTGGCAGCACCGCAAGCGTCCGTGGATAGAGAACCAGTGAGTGAGTGTTTACAACTTCGGCGTCTAACTCCTTTAAGTACATGTAGGTTGATGAATGCGTGGCCTGAATCACATAGGCCTAGTAGATGATGCCCTGATGAAAATCTTTATTTTACCATGGTAATTTCGAACGGTAAAGGTATAATTGGCTTTTACCGTGGTAAACCTTCTTTTACAGTGCGAAATTACCATTCACATGGTAAAATGGAGGAATATTTTTTATAAGGGTGGAATGCCGAACGTTACGAACTGACACGAACTTACCTTTTTCAGATTCAACAGACGTCCTATTCCCCTTGTAGTCCACGGTCCTTCATTATCAGTTCACACTAATCAACAGATGTTCGCAGCGTTGATTCATATCAGTTCTTAACCGCCACGAATGATAATCGGTGGACGATTCGATGCACGCGAGTGGTTCAGATAACCATTAGAAATAAATCAAGCTGTGCCCTAAACACTTTTATCCATGAAAATTGTACCTTTGTTGTTCAAGCACTGAAGCTCAATTTTGCCGACACGTGGGTGCCTACTAAGAGTGATATTTTATCACCAAATCGCTTTCAAACAGTCACCTTGTCTTGTTTTTGCGAACTTAACAAGTACACAGTATACGTACTCCCACCGAAAGCATGATGTCCTGCATCAAAATTTCGCTTGAAGAACGTGCATATAGATTGTTTAAATGAAACTGAAGTCGAAGACATCAGAAACACATATGGAAAAAGTCATTAGCTGGCAAGGAAATACAGTATATCTAGAATTGCAGAAGCTGACGGCATTCAAAGCATGATTGAAAAGGCCAAAATAGCGAGCAAACAGTTGAGAAAAAGTCAGTGGTAGACGTACAGACGGTATAGCGATACTGGCAAAACATCTGTTTAACTGAGTAATCCATTTTTGAATGAGGAGAATAATGCGCCAACCATCGACCGTCCGCTGCTGGCCTGGGCTCTTGTCAACGATGAAGTATTATTTTATACGGTGGTTGTGGAATTCCTTGGAGACCATAGTAGTTTCCATTTCACTCGGTGACACCCGCAGCCCGACTGCTCCTGGCATAAACTGGCACGCAAACGATGCTGAGCAAACCAGTTTATTGATTGAAAAAGCATTATCGTCATCCAGTAGTTTTTTTAGCGATTTCACACAGAAAAACTACGAAATCGATCCCAGCGTCTCTTCGCGGAAGTCCAGTATGGACCCACAACATTCATATTCCATTCTGCTATGCGGGTAATAGCCTACCAGAGGACAATTTTAGTACCATGGCATTCCAACATCTCACACAAGGCATTTTGCTCATTACCAGGACTTGGCACTGCAATGGATTTCACTGCAATGGGCCTATCTTACATTGAAACCAATGACTGCAATGGATAGCTTGACCCCAGAACCTATGTCTAGACACCAACATCAACCTCCTGGCTGAATTGGTTGCAGAGCTATGGAGCCCTTGTATAGGTACTGGCAGCCATACTGGCGGCCATCTTGGATTTGACCCATTAAATGAAGTCTGAAAATTTGTTACCGTCCGTTTTTGAATTCCTTACAAAAAATGGATTCAGAATGAACCGCAATATCAATTTGTACATTACAATCTAACGGATTGACATAATCTACCACACTAGACAGCTACTCGGCCTACTGAAAGCAATTTTGTGGCGCGTTGTACTTCACCGCACACGAGGCAATTGCTGCCATGACGCAATGGAAAACCAAACACGTTTGATGTTGTACATGTAGTCTAAGGCCTGCCGCACACGAGAGAAATTAGCTGAGCAAAATGCCATTCGAGGATTTTTACTCAGCCAATTTCCTCTCGTGGGCGGCGAATTTCTTTCGAGTTTTTCCCTCATCTGCCCCTTTTTTTTCTCGCTAGGTATTTTCCTCACCGTGTGCGCCGAGGACTGCGTCATTTGACTCACGTCATTTTGCTATAGCGCATGCGTAGAAATTACATGACGGCGGGAATGGCTCCCACCATGGAAATGTACTGTCCATTTCAGATCCGAGTTCCTTCGCTGAAAGGAATTGAGTGAGTAAAAATCCTCGAATGACATTTTGCTCAGCTAATTTCTCTCGTAGATATCACATTTCAATATAAAAGGAACTCTGCCTTTAATAATTAGCAGTGTAAACATTTATCGGCTCCACGTGCAATTTTCCTGTGATCAATAAAATTTGTGTTTTTTTATCACTTAGGTGTAAAACAGTCAACGTGGGGCTGATTTGATGGCCATCAGGGAACGGGTTGTTATGTGGTACTATCATCTCTTACTGTCATACGCTTATTGTTTGATATCGATTTTACATGATGCTCTCTCGTAAAGCGTCCACTGTTTGTCATCATAAAATTGCTCCCGTTTATCTTCCGGCAATTAACAAATATCCATCACATTAACCTTTGTCAGAATATTGCCCCACAGAAATTAACGATGCCAATGCTTGTGTTTTACGACATTTGATGCGTGTGATTCAAACAACACTTAAAGTACATCCACAGAAGAAAGACAAGTGCGTGTTACCTCTAAAGGTAGATTCATACTTTGCGTCCGTTTCCTATGTGAGTGCGTGGTAGGAAAAGTAATTTTATTGTTGATACCACACATAAACATAGGGAACAGACAAGCGCAAAGCGCAAAACGGAGAAGTATGAATGGACCTTGAAGCTAGATTCATACTTCTCCGTTTTGCGCTTTGCACTTGTGCATTCCCTATGTTCATGTGTGGTACCAATAATAAAATGACTTTTTCTACCACGCACTGACATAGGAAACGGACAAGCGCAAAGCGCAAAACGCAAAGTATGAATTGGCCTTAAGGTTGTTGCTCAAGACTTCGTCGGTCCACTCATACGATCGATGTTGATCACGAATGCATAAAATGCATGCATACATGCAATTTGCATGTGCAGTGTGTAATGCTCACTCTTTGTATTTCACCGTTTTCTCTCAAAAAAGAATGCTCTGGTATACATGTACATGTAGGAGAGTTTCGCTAGCAGCCATCTTGCCAAAATTAGGTCATCGTCTTGGGATTTCCCCACTGAGTGATGGGAGAACCAATCATCTGTCACTCTGGAAGAGTTCCCATGGTGATGACCTAATTTTGGCAAGAGGCTAACGAAACTTATCCATATACATCCGAAAACATAAACATCTGCCAAATTAGGTCATCGTCATGGGATTTCGCCACTGAGTGAAGGGAGAAAACCAATCTGTCACTCTGGAAGTGTTCCCATGGTGATGACCTAGATTTGGCAAGAGGCTGCTAACGTAACTCATCTATAAACATCTGAAAGTTGTACGGCTGGCTATCGCTCATGCAGCTAAAACTTTCGATAAGTCCATCACTTTAGTCCCAACAGTGTCGAATATGGTTTCGTGAAAATTTGTAGCCTTTGCTTGCTTACGAGCCTAAATGTGGCTATATGGACAGTTTCACTTGATATGAATGGTGCCATCAAAGTGTCAATCATTTGCCGAACCAAACTTTTTACGTTCTCAACCGGCTGCTGTATCACGCGATTGAAAGCAGTAAACTGATTAGTTAATTTGTTATAAAAGGTCCCCGGGTCCCTGACACTCTGGTCATACCCGGAGAGAAGCTGTTGACTAGAAGCCATCGATCGTCTATTTCATTTTTGAAAGAAAGAATGAACAGGCTGTCCGGGGAACTTTTGCAGAATCCGAATAAGATCTTCCGGAAAGCACATAAACCTGACTATGCACGGTGGTCAGACATAATGACGTCACAATCCACAGCATCATTTTTAGCTCACCTGGAGTGAGCTTATGTCGTGGGTCTGCGTCCGTCGTCCGTCGTCGGCCGTCGTCGTCGTCCGTCGTCGTCCGTCGTCGTCCGTTAGCAGGGCACGTTTCGTAACCGCTGGAGCTATTGATCTGAAACTTGGTACATATATACCCCTAGGTCAAATGACCTATGACACCAAGTTTCGGTCCGATTCGACTCTTAGCTTGGCCACCAGGTGGCGGAAACCAAAAACACAAAAAGTGCAATAACTCCTGAACTAATGACTGGATCACCTCCAAATTTTTATCATAGGTGAATCTAATGAGGGTACATTACATATATAACGGGTTTTTGATTTGACCTACTTTTCAAGGTCACAGAGGTCAAAGTTCAAACTTAGTCATTTGGTGGCACATTTCGTAACTGCTTGGGCTATTGACTTGAAACTTGGTACATGTACACCCCTATCATGTTAGGTGACCTATGACACCACTTTTCGGTCCGATTCGATTCTCCGCTTGGCCAGCAGGTGGCCAAAACCAAAGTTCTAAGTCCAGTAACTCCTGAACTGTAACTGGATTGTCTCCAAATTTTTATCAGGTGCATCTAATGAGGATACATGACCCTGGAACATTTTGATTTAACATTTGTCATTTGTTTTTCTGGTACCTTCACCCAGGTGAGCACATGGTCCATTGACCATTTCATTTCACCGGTGTGATAAAATCTAATGTTCCCATCTTACTGACGCCCCTCTTTAGTACAAGATTAAGAGCCCAGTTCACCGGTGCCGCTTTAATTAATAATCCATAAATGAATTGTTGGGGGACATCACATATGGGGGGGGGGGGCTAGATTCTATTACAACCGGTGGTCCAAACATCTAATCCGAGGTACTCGTGCTTTTAATCTTTTTTGGCACATGCCACATTTTCATTAGTACGTGTAGAATAAAAATTATACACACATTGCCTCTCCGCGATCAGTGAATTACTACGTAGGCAACCAGGGATTCCCTCTCTCATTTATCGCCATCAGTCTCAACACTGAACTATATCAGAATAACATTAATCAAATTTCGTGTTAATGGTTTATAGAATGTAGTCACCAGTAGTGAGTTTCCAGGTCGACACTGCATAGGAGCGTCAGACATCGCCCTTGGGGCATCTACCACTCGTACTGATCTCAACGTCAGTGGCGGATACAGAGGGGGTGGGTTCTGGAGGTTGCAACTCCCTCGGCGACCGAAGATAACATTTTTTATCACAGCGGGCAGAACGGACCCATTATTTGAGAAGTCCTATACTTCTCGACATGAAAAGTGAATTTAAACAATTAAACAGTCCCGACTGGCAGCCTCCTCATATGCATTTGATGGGTTCATTATCTGATCGGTTGGCATGAGAATGTAACGCTGACATGTATTGCAAGTAAAATACACTAATAAACATCAACATTTTAGCCAAAATCCGAAGGTTGTCAGTTGCCAGTGCCACCTGTGAACCCACTGTGAATGCACTGATGAGCCAAATAGTAGCAGTCTAAAGGGTCCCTTTAATACCGAACAAGTGATGCACATTGAAAATCAATTCATTCACATCAAAGGAGGGTTTCAAAGTGACCCCACAACAACCACATTTTCCCAGGGTAAAGACTAATAAGACTTTTAAGATAGGACCTTGACCTGGATTGAGTGACCTTAAGCCCTCATACGTAGTTTCACCAACAATATATCTGAGCGCCTAGTCTGGAAAAAACAACTTCCTACACATTGATCATTGCAAGTCGACACTGCATCATTATCATGATTTTTACAGTTTGACCTTGACCTATCGGTGTGACCTTGACCTCAGATAACCTTAAAGGCACATCTAAATCAATTCAGCATCCATTACAATGTCCATTTACTCAATTATATACCACAGATTTGCCCATCCAAATACTAATGTATATGCAAATTTCTATTTCACAGTCACATGACCTTGACCTTTAAGCGTGACCTTCACCCCTGGTGACCTGGAAACATATCTTAATCAATCGGGCATCCTAAAAAACGTGGGTTTACATCTTTAGATCATCTCAATACGTGCTGCCGTTCCAGGGATATGACGATTCCTGTATAAGGGGGGTCAAGGTAAAAAAGGGATCAAATGACCCCCTTAGGGTGGTCGGAAAAATTGTTACCGTCCATTTCATGAACCTTGTGCCCAACAGAAGCAAAAAATACCTTTATCTCAGTTTGGGCATTAAATTCCTACGGGATGACAAGTCATGGTGAACCTCACTAATACGAAAACAAGCACAATCTTTTCCTTTCAGCAAGTGCTGCTTCTGCTTTCAGTATTTGCTTGCAAGCAAATGCTAGTTTTTATTCAATGGTTCAATGTGTAACGACTGAGAATGCTTCCCGAAAAGCAGTACCATTGTGTGGCGGACACTCACAAACGGAGAGACATGATTATCAGGCCTTCCCCACTGTCACGTCGCGACTTATTCCTTCAGTCTTTGTGTGCGTGACTAGTCTGGCAAACACAACAATGAAAAATATCACACCAATCCTTTTTTGAAGTCCGAAGGTGATGTAATCAACATGCGGGCTTCAAGGTCTGGCGAGTGTGAATGTTCAGCCGTCTTGGTTTGATGAATTACGTAGTGCCTGTTCAACATCTGACTCGGGTTAAAGTTGAGGACACGGACCTGCGTACGTGACCGGAAATCAGACTGAACGCAGCCGGAAGTCCGCCATTTTGGTAAAAATGAAAGGAGTATTTTACCCTTATATCTTGTCTAATTGCAACTTATTCAGGTAAGTCAAGAAGATATTTCATCTCAGCAACGATCAAATAGCGATCGGTGCTTTTGTTATGCTACTCTCGACATTAGCTGGCCCCCAAAGGCACTGCTTCGGCCGTTTTTTTGGACTTGCTGATACAAAAAGGGTCTACTGCGCATGCGTGGCCACTGGATATACGTCACTCAGTGGGTTATTTTTGGCTCAAGAGCACGTGCCACTGTTTACAGTTTGGACTTAGAAATTTTTCATCTACAAAACATCACACATCCTGCCACAGAATGGTACTTCCATGGTTCACTCTTGACACCATGATATGATACTCAGACTCGCCATTTCGACCCTTTTTGACCTGTTTTGACCCTTAAGGACCTTAGGCTAAAGTAACCATGTCAAGATGGGTATCAAAATGTAGGTACTACTTAGGCAAGTGGAACTAATCAACTTTTATCGATTGAAGTTGCCTCTGAAGCCAATGGCAAGGGGTCAAAGTTGGGATTTTCCCTTTTTTAACTCCTTTTGTAGGGGCTCACGGGCCAAATCTGACTTTGGGGCGCATATTTTCTTGAAGTACACTCACAGACCTACATTTTGACACCAATATTGATATGATCTGATGATATCATATTTTTTACCCCTTTTTTATTTCCAGTACCCTAACTTTAGGGGTCTCTTTCTCACTTGCTGCCGGGTTTGAGAAAGTCTACCCAAGATTTTCTTATAATATGGATACTCCCCTCTCAGAAACAGTAGAATAACTTAGGGTACATCTTATGCACACGGGAAAGCCCTAGCCCATGCATTATTATGGCGTGTGGCTGTCTATAAAACTAAGACCTAATACTTTATATAAAGCTGAGACCCCACAACGACCACATTTTCCCACATTTCTCTTCATGCAGATGACAACTCCTGTTTGTTTATCATTTGAGAGAAAGCAATCTAACCTTTCCCCATGTGCCTTGAATGTCTTTTTGATGTTGAATGCAGTTCTGATACATCTTTTTTTCTCTAGTCTAAGTTGTTTTCTTTTCTATTGCAGCCGTCATCTTCCAAGAAACCTTGCACCAAGGTCACTCGTTGTGAGAAACGAATCCTCTGCCTTTATTTCGATCTTCGTCATGTTGAGAATATCCTTGGTGAGTGTATTCGATTTCTTCTACTACTATTTGATCTTGATTTCCCAATTTCACTTCCTGGTGACACTTTGAAATTTTTTGTTCATGTGCATCACTAACTTCGCTAATTGATTTTCTCATTATTGAAGAAGTCCTAAAGGCTTCTCTCGACATGTAAAGCAAATTTGAAGGGTCCCTACAGGCAGCTTCCTCATATACATATGATGGGCTCATTACCTGATCGGTTGGCATGAGAATGTAACTGTGGCATGTAGTTCAAGAAAAAAACACTAAACATCAACATTTGAGCCAAACTCCGAGGGTTGTCAGTTGCTGGCCCCACTCTGTGAACGCAATGATGAGCCAAATAGTAGCAGCCTGTGGGGTCCCTTTAATACCGAACCAGTGATGCACATTTAAAATAAATTCATTCACATCAAGGGAAGGTTTCAACGTGATCTGTCCCATCTAACTTAGTAGGAGAGATTACTCTTTTTTTGACTGAACATTTCCTATTTTCACCATCTTTTATTTTTTTCTTCTTTTTGGTCAATTGTTGTATGTTCTGCTTTCCTCTCTTTTCAGATGCCATCCAAGGAGCTCAGTCCCTCCTACTTTGCTCTACCTCTTGTCTGTATTAATCAATCAATCAACAAATACAGCGTTGTTGTAGTTTGCACCACAGGCAATATAAATGCCAATTCCGTACGTTGATCGCCGCTGGTGCCACCGTTTGTGAAGTTGGAGAGCGTTTCCTTCTTGGCTTCGTGATGACAGGGTTTGCAAGTTCGAGATGGAAACAAAGTAAGTTAGATTCGTAAATCGGAATTGATGATGTAAGAATTGATGAGGGTGTGGACAGTCGATTAATGCAAGGTAGTGAAGAGCCACACCTTTCATTGAAGGACGACTAGCACGACGGCTTCTCATCCCTGGCAACTATTTGTGGAACATGGCGTGTGGCTGTCTATAAACTAAGACCTAATACTTCATATAAAGCTGAGACCCCCACAACGATCACATTTTCCCACATTTCTCTTCATGCAGATGACAACCCCTGTTTGTTTATATTTGAGAGAAAGCTATTAGTCGGGTCAATATACGAAAAAAACTGCCGAAGCTGGAACAAATTGCAACAAAAGGTTTTTTGATGGTTTCTGGTAGTATTGAATGTGAATAACTTTTGTTCTGGTCCACCTAGAACCAAAATTCAAGTGGCTACATCTAGGTTTTTGGGTACGGCCAATCGAATGATGACGATTGTCGATGACGTCACATGTCCGCCATATTGAATTTCAAGATGGCCGCCTATCAAAATGCCTCCTGGATGCACAAATCCATTGAATTGAATGTTCATTAATAATCATACAAGTATTAAATTTAGTACGCTGTGAGAGTCTGACACGAACCCCAATTTAAGAATGGGTGGCATCTGGAGAGTGCCCCTGCTGGCTGCCATCTTGAATTCAATATGGCCGTCAGCTTAGCCGCAGGCCAGATTACGTTTTCCCCCGTAACTTTGCTTCTACTACTGGTATTGACAAAATTCAAGTGGCCATACCTAGGTTTTCAGGAACAGTGAATCGAATAATAACACTGTTGACGACGTCACACGGCCGCCATATTGGATTTCAAGATGGCCGGCGCGTCTGTAGGCCTGGAAACCGTTTTCTGCCCATAACTTTGGTTCTAGCCCACATGGAATCATAATTCCATGTGGAGTGACATAATTACGGTTACATATTATGCCGTAATGAATCAGATGACTGTGCCTAATAATAAACATTGGCCTATGGACTGTTGTCAGCCATAAAATCTTGTGGTCAAAAGTGAATGTTCCATTTCCTCACTTGACATTCCAATGGTCCACCTCTAGGTTAAACCAGACTTTGCCTATGATAAAAATTTGACGAAGATCCGCCTCCTCTAGTTGGGGAGAAATAGCACTTTAGGTGATTTTGGTTTCGGCCCCCTAGTGGCAATGTCAAGAACCAGATTTCACCGAAATGTTGTCTGTAAGTTACTATAACCTAGAGGTACATATGTACAAAGTTTCAACACGATAACTCACACCATTATCGAAATATAGCCCCTTGAAAATTTTCACAAAACGCCCCCTCCAGGCCAAAATAGAAATCCAACCGTGCTCAAAATCGAACCCAACCTAGATGTTAGGCCTATATACACACTCACCAAAGACCAAAAAGATTCGTTGAAAAATAAGGGTGTTAGAGCGCCAACAAACCAAACGTTTACGTACGTACGTACGTCCTAACGCACGACAGACCACCACTCTATGACCCCAACCACAGCATAACCCCTGCTGAGCCTTCCGGCCAAGCGGGCTAACAATGCATTTTCGAAGAACAACAATAGCAAACCATGGCAACCACCGTTGTCTCTCGTCCAATGGCTGTCCATTGCAAAGCCTCGGACACTCACATCAAAACCGCTCCAGGTACATATACCATAGTCCACCCCGCATGGCGACCATCTTGAAATTCAGTACGGTGGCCATGTGATATCATTGACACTAGAGAGCTTTCGCACCCGCACGTTTAGGCAACCGACTACATTCAGGTCATCAAATGTTGCGGTCTAGTGACGTGCACACAAACGGTTATAGAAAACATTATCCGTAGCGACTTCACTACACGTCAGAGAAAAACCGTTTGCAAAATCAACATATTTTTATCAAAACCCTCATTCCAACGGTGATCGCTATTCTTTGTCATTAGATTTAGAAGCATTCCTTATGCATACCATGTGTAACATTTTGTATGTTTTTGTTTCGGTCATATTTTATGAATATAATGCTGATTTTCTCTTTTCAGGTAGGTGGCAGGTGGTAGTTTTCAGTCGTGTTGTGGAGAAGATACAGAGCCTGTTGAGACAGACATAATTTTTGACAGCAAGAACTCGAGGCAATTTTAACAACAGACTTTGTTTTCATCAATTAATTCATAGATCATAGATACGTCATTCACCAGACAGTGCATTCATTGTAACAAATTACACTGCATGTGAAATATGCCACTCCCTGTCCTCTTATCTGAGACATTTTTGTTCAGAAATTTGTCATTTCAAAGACTTTTTTATTCGTGGACGGAATATTTGTTTCAAACGTCAATTCATTTGTAGCAAAATAAAACTATCAGGGACCATATTCATAAACATACTAAGGTTAAAGTGTGATACTTGTCCATGTGTTGAACTTAAGTAGTTTTATGAATATGGACCGAGGAGTGCAAGCATTTCTCTCTCCATTCTCATTTCATGGACGGAATCATCTATCACTTACCTCATTTCCTTTGGTCTGCCACAGTAAACTAAGGCCTTGGGGCTTTGCAAATTCTACATTGGAGTCATTCTCTCAGGATCAGCAGCTACAGCGTACTGCCCAGTACAGCCTGGGGTAGATATGCATTTTCGTGGTTTGGCAGGAGTGACAAGTTTCGAGTTTGTTGTAGAGTGGAGATGGTGGTCTTTAAATACAAGAGAAAGTTGGCGAGTCTTACACCTTATAGTACAAAATCTTCTTGCCTTAGCACTAACAACTCTGTGAACTGATTCGAGCCCAGACTCTGTAAACAGACCCACTGTCTTCCACTTTGCAGCAAACTCGGGGATGTGGAAGATCAAGGTGTGTAATTTGGGGGGTAATGCTGCGGGTTGGAAATAAAGTTTGCGTGATCGCTAACATGTGGACTAATGGTTTGTCCATACGTATTATGTTGAAAATCATCAAAGATACTTTGTATCTTACATGTAAGGTCGGGAATTCAAGGTCGTCCGTGTTTCTGTCCGTGTTACCGCCTCCCTGATTGGTTGAACGCTTCCCGACGCATTGCTTAAGCCTTGTTCACACTGGCGGTGCTGTGCGTTGAAAAAATCGACAAGGGGTGTCAGTTTTGACAAAGCGCGGCACGGCCGGACGCGGTTGGGGGCGGTGGTCATTTTATTCAAATTGTGCCAGAAATGTCATTGAACATGATTGCCGCGGTGAAAACTCACGCGACAGGCGATATAGGATTAACAGAAAAATTTCGCATCGCCAACCGCGCCGCCAGTGTCAAAAAGGCTTTACACGCCTTTCTGTCACCGCCTAAAGACCCGTTTCCACTGAACGCGATTCGCTGACGCGCGCGGCAAAGGGCTTTGTCATTTCCCGTCGCACTGCACGCAATCTAAGGTAAATCGCGCGCGTTGCCCAATCGCACGCAGTTGGAAACAGGCCTATATCCATTCACGCGATTTTCGTGCCGCGGGATGTCGCATCCTTTGTCCCGGACCAACGCGGCGGAAACAAACAATGCAATGCTTTCGAGCGTCTGTGGCAAGAAAATCGCGTGAATGGATTCTTAGCCTAAGAATCCATTCACGCGAATTTCGAGCGGTGCGATGCCACATCCTTTGTCAATGACCAATGTCGCGGAAACAACAATGGTTGCCACGTCGCACCGCTAGAAATTCGCGTGAATGGATTCTTAGCCTTAAAGNTTCGAGCGTCTGTGGCAAGAAAATCGCGTGAATGGATTCTTAGCCTTAAAGCTTGCTCCACGTGATCAAATTTAATTTGACCAAAGAATTGTATGGTATTGGCAGGGAAAATCCACATATTATTTGATGAAGTTTTCATTTGGTCAAACTCTTTGATCAATTTAAATTTGATCGTGTGCAGCAGACATGATAATTTCCAAGTCGGTTTGACCTTCAACCTTCTTTCCGACGTCAATATACGTCAATACAATCTGCCTGAACACCGTCACAAACCAATCGCATCAAACATAGGAGATGTTTGCCGATATATCACAAATTCAACATGACCTGACCTCTGACCTTGCAGGTGACTGCTCATTTTGAAAGTATGGCAAACATACACAGCGATCCAGGGGGGTTATTCACTAAAGCCCCGCAAACGTTTGCGGGCCCGCTAAGCGCACGCAAACCAAACGCACGCTATTCTGCTTGTTTCACGAAGGCCACGCTAGTTGGCAAGAGTGCGCAATTCAGCACGCTAATGAGAATATATTGCGTCTCCGAAAAAGGTCCCGCAAACGCCACGCAAGCCTGTCGCTTTATAAAAATGGCTTTGTTTCTCGCTGCAGAGGAATATGCTCTTGCCGACAAATTCGTCGTAATAGGATATTCCGAGATATAAGCCGTGGTTACACCTATCCAAAATCCCCGGGGATTTTGAGACACGGGGTTTTTCCGAACCAGAAAAAACACGGCGTTGACACGGCGAGCGGTTACACTACTAAAAATGCGATTGGTAATAAGTTTAACAGCCAGTTCACAATTACTTCAGATTAATTAACACACAGATCAAAAAGCACCACATCAATTTCCTCCCTAGTCAGAATATCCATCCCTCTATCCCTTCCACCATAAAGGAATCAACCATAAAGGTTTAACTGCGAACGATGAACTTACTGAGGGATACACTTCATGTGTTGCCACCAGATGTCTCTCACTGCCTGAATTTTGGCTTTACGTAATAGGCAGGAGCTTCATCTTTTTTTGTGGTGGAGGGGTACATGAACCTGTCAACTTGGTGCTTTGAATTCCATTTCTGAGGATAACAGAGATATTTCCAGCACAATTAGTGTTCCACGTGCAAATGTACGTAAGCCTATTCAAATCTACACAGATGACCCTGCGCTCACATCGTTCGTGGGGTTCTCATTAATTCAGTCCTTTTGTATCATGAGATCAGCTAGTCGGAATTCAACAAAATTTGCAGTAAGCGTGCAGAAGGGTCTCTCCTATCATATGGAAGAGTCAGAATGCAAATCTGTTGAGATTTAAAGGGATACTGCCAACATTCATAAAATGCTAAATTTGTAAGTTGAACTTTTATGGTTGATTCCTTTATGCTTCCACTCATTAATTCTCTAATTTGCCTATTCTCTAATNGGTTCCGGGATCATTGCGTCCAGGGGGGTTATTCACTAAAGCCCCGCAAACGTTTGCGGGCCCGCTAAGCGCACGCAAACCAAACGCACTCTATTCTGCTTGTTTCACAAAGGCCACGCTAGTTAGCAAGAGTGCGCAATTCAGCACGCTAATGAGAATATTTTGCGTCTCCGAAAAAGGTCCCGCAAACGCCACGCAAGCCTGTCGCTTTATAAAAATGGCTTTGTTTCTCGCTGCAGAGGAATATGCTCTTGCCGACAAATTCGTCGTAATAGGATATTCCGAGATAGAAATTCTATCTACCGATATCTAGGGGGTTTATTCTAAGAATAAACCCCCTAGATATCGGGTGGCCCAAACAAAACGTGCCGAACTTCAAATCTTGATTTCTCAACAACTGACCATTATAATTCAATGAAATTTGGTACCGTATCGTTTAAAGATGTTGGGTCATATTCATGAAGCGGTTCTATCGTTAGAACTGTTTTAGTCCGCTTCCAACTGTACATGTGATGTACACTTGGAACCAGTCTAAGATGGTTTTAACGATAGAACCGCATTATGAATATGACCCGTTTTGTTTAACGTGTGAAAGATTTTCATTGATACCTTTGGTATTAGGACCGTATCACTCAATTCAAAAATTATGGT
>NMRB01005192.1:10420-24491 GCA_002633025.1 Notospermus geniculatus
TCATGGTACCATTAACTTAAATGCATTTTCCATTTGGTTAAAGGTACCATTAGCTTAAAGTTACTTTTTGAATCAGGCCCCAGGACATTGATTTTGCACCTGCAAATAATAGGAGGGCATAGTGTCACTCCTTTAGTTTCTTGTATATTGTACTTGTCAGATTCTCATTGTTACACTAATGCCCTAAATACCGCATTATTAGCCCTGATAGCAATATTGAGCGACTTCTACTTGAGTGTAGGAGGAAACCGAAGAACCTGGAGGAAACCGAAGAACTCGGAGGAAACCGAATAAATCGGAGGGAGTAACCCTCTCCACCGCATGATGTCAACCCTGGACCTCATTTTGTCAAAAGTGCCTTTTTTTCCAAGTGCCTTTTTTTCCTAGTGCCTTTATTTCCAGTGGCATTTTTTCCTAGTGCCTTTATTTCCTAGTGCCTTTTTTACCTAGTGCCTTTTTTTCCGAGTGCCTTTTTTTCCTAGTGCCTTTATTACCTATTGCCTTTTTTCCAGTGCCTTTTTTACCTAGTGCCTTTTTTACCGTGCCTTTTTTCCAGTGCCTTTTTTTCCAGTGCCTTTTTTACCTAGATTCCTGCCTGCCAACTCACGGGCGGCGCGATTGCTTCGCGATTTTTTCAACATGTTGGAAACGGCCGCGAATGCCCGGGAACACTCGCGGGGTGTTCGCGGGCATTTCCATTCGCGGTCATTCACGGTGCCGTGTCTCCACTTGGCCCGCGAATCACCGCCGATCACCACCCGAGTCACCGCGAGTATACTCGCGGGACACTCGCGGTGGTTCGCGGGGACTCGCGGGCCAAGTGGAGACAGGCCTTAATTCGCGAGGATTCGCCCTCCTAAAGCCTAGTTTATACTTCGACGCAAGACCATCGGCGTCCGACGCGCGATCAAAATCTGGACGCCGACCTAATGAAGTAGGCTTATGTCGGCGTACAGATTTTGATCGTGCGTCGGACGCCGATGGTCTTGCGTCGAAGTATAAACTAGGCTTAAGTCGCCACAGTGTGACAGGGGCTTAAGGTTCAGCGGATGAACAGGGCCCGTATGCATAAAACATCTTAAGTGTAAAATGTCCCTTAAACCTTGCACTTAAGATGTTTTATGCATACACCCCGATAACCCAACAAATAAAATACATTATGTATGACGTAATGTTAACGCTCAGTAAACCATGCTGTGGATAATACGTCTGTCAGTGGCCTAATCGGCACTCAATTTGCCATGAATTCATAGGCCTACAAAACAGGAACCTCAAAAGCAAGGTTCATTGGCACACGGAATTGGTCCGACTCAGTATCATATTGACTTTTGCGTTGTCGTATCCGCAAAAATAGGGGCAAACGGACTGAAAATGGACCGGATCCGTGCGCCAATGAACCTTGCTTAAGAGAGTTTCAGGCATGGACAAGTCAAATTGAATAAATAGGGAGGTTTAGAAACCAAACGATAAACTAAACTTTACGACAACGTTATTTTTCACATTAACCAGATTTTTTATTGCATTTATTTTTCGGTACAAAAGTAACGTTGTCGTTAACGTTGACGTTTATCGCTTGATTTCTAAACATCCCTAATATCGTGAAATGTACATACGACTATCCTGAATACGCGAGTAGCGGTCCCTTGTAGGCCATCAGTATCTTTCCAGGCTTTTTCTGTTTTGGCCGACTCCTCTGAAAGGTAAAAGAGTAAACCAAAGTTAACCGTCGTACGTAGCCTACATACGTCGCTCCAGTGAGGCGAATATTTCAATACCAGATGATGATCATAGGCTTTGGAGAAAGCCACAGCCGTCGATTCCTGCTTACATGTATGTTCAAACACGAGTTGAGAAATTTTGTAAGCCGAAGTTCAATAACGAAAAAAAATTTTACGGTCACAGTTGATCATCAATCAGATTATATTTCACATGGAATCATGCCTCCTTCCATGAATTTCTTCAAACAAAAACACCTAATCGAGGGCTAGGGCATCGCTCTGTTTATTGATGAACTTACTTTTGACGTTTTTTTCAACATCCGACCCGAACAGGGCGAGGTTGGAATCCTTCCAGTCATATTTCTTTGCCTTTATCATCGTGAGAACCTCTGTAATACTAGGTTTGATCAAGATGAAGAATTAACTGAACATCGTCCCTATGTCGGTGTGGTACGAAGTAAATAATAAAAAATAAACAAAGTCTCTGACAAATACCCGTTGTGCATGTAGGATTTTTCTTGTACTAAAAATTATAAATGGGGCTTAAATGGGTGTTCACAATGCCTTTCAGCAAGGCGATCGGTAGCCTTTGGCCGAAATCACCCTTCATGAACCTCATTTATAGTTTTTAGTACAAAAAAATCCTACCGTGTACAACGGGCATTAGGTGTAATTTCATTTTAAGGGCGCGGAGGGCATTCATACATCCCTCTTCTTTAGCCTACTTGTTATAATGAACTGATGGTGCCTTCACCTAGGTCTATACCTACTACGAACAAAGTATACCAATACTACCGGACCCTTATACTGAATTGGAAAGGCAAAAATTCACACGCGATACCAGACGCCAGTCGGGCCTATCTTTATTCAAGGCCTCTCCTATCAAATACACGTACGCATGGTGGTAGGCCTATCAACGAATTCAGCTTCACAACTTGCCGAAATAATGTAGCAAAAGAATATAACACGAATAATATCTTTGCCAAATGACACTCGATTTTGATCCTTTAGGGCCAAGCCATCTGTACATGTGCAAGTAGACACGTAGTAGGCCTGCTTGTAAACCACTCACATTTGAAATAACAACCTAATTGTGCAACCGCATTCGCAAATCAGAACTTCTGTCACTGGTATTGAAGTATCAATGCCATCAACAGCTGCTGTATGACGTCCAGCAAAATAAAAGGTCGAACCTACCTGCGCTGTGTCGAAGTTCACAAATAAACTGAAGAACCGCACCCTCGAACCCGAATATGAGGATCATTCCACAATAAACATTTAACAACCCACCGAACCAGCACAATCTTCTCTCTTAGTTTACGTCATTTCACATAATTTCTTCAAGGTCTATTAGTGGAACTATATGAGGTAGGGTATAGACCAAATCCACTAGACCATACCGAACAATATTCTAGATTTATATAAAGCAATACACCTATGTCCACCTTCTTTATTGCTGCTGTTCTGAATGGAGAACCCATCGAAACCACTTTCCTGTAATGCCTGGCTTTCACTGACGCTACGAATGTCCCGAATCGCCCCGAATCTGAAAGTTGTCGGGTTCGTAGGTAATTCTCAAACGATTCTTGCAGTTCCTAAATGATTCTTAGTTGATTCCTGAACATTCGTACTGTTCGCATGAGTTTTTGTTTGTCAAAAACTTTCGTGGGAGCGTTCACGAATTCCACGACACAAATTCAACTACGAAATACAAATTCAAAGAATCATGTAAGAATTGTACGAATAAGGTACGACTCACTTACGAATATTCGTGGCCGATTCGTGATAGATCCGTACTTGATTCATAAATACATTCGGGACATTCGTGCCCGTTTCGGGATGTTTTCCGCGTGGGTCCACAAATTTGAGGGAGACACGAATGGCCAAGAATAGCCCAGAATGCAAAAGAATCGACTACGAGGCTGTTACGGACGATAAGAAAGGGTTACGAAGTGTTTACGATCTATACGAATTTGAAATTCGTGAACCGTCCCACGAAAGTTTTTGACAAACAAAAACTTTCGTGGCGGCTCGACGAACTCACACGAATTGCACGAATGTTTAAGGAATCAACCAAGAATCATTTAAGAACTGCAAGGAACGTTTGAGAATTATCTACGAACCGGACAACTTTCTGATTCGGGACATTCGTAGCGTCAGTGAAAGTGGGGCATCATGGGCCCACGCGGAAAACAGGCAGGAATGTCTCGAATGTATTTACGAATCAAGTACGAATCGGGCACGAGTATTCGTGAGTGATCGTGCCTTGTTCATACAATTCTTGCATGATTCTTTGAATTCGTACTTGTTTCTTCACCCATTCTTGACATTCGGCATATTTTTCAACCCGATTGGCCACGAATTGGGACAATTTCAGATTCGTGGCGATTCGGGACATTCGTAGCGATAGTGAAAGCCAGGCATAAGCAAGCATGCGCGGAATGTATTTTGTCAAATCAAAAACAATGACAACAACGCCAACTGCAAACCCTAAATAATTTTGCCATCAAGTCATTTTGGGGAACGAATCTCATGAAGTATCCAACGGGCTTCCTTACTGTGCTGAAAGTCGATTGCTATGTCACTGTAATGACTGTGCTGAATGTCCTTTGCTTTCGAATTAGCGATGTCCCGTCCAGCAGGCTGTCCGGGGCCGGAAACTGAGTTCCGAGGGCTTCGGTTCAAGGCGAATGAAGAAAAGGTCCTTAGCATTCGAGGTTGTTAGGCTACACCAGTTGCGAGTCTTAAAGCACCTGAGTAGGCCTACGGAGCATGATGCAAAAACGACGTAAATGATTTTTACCATAAAGGAATCAAACATAACGGTTCAACTTACAAATTCAGCATATAAATGTGGACAATATCCCTTTAAACCTCAACAGATTTATATTCTGACTGTTCCATAATAGGCAAGACCCTTCTGCATGTTTAGTGCACTTTTTTAAAATTCAGACAAGTTGATCTTATGATAAAGAAGGACTGAATTAATGAGAATCCCACAAACGATGAGAGCGCAGGGCCATCTGTGTACATTTAAATAGGCTAACGTACATTTCTACATGGAACACTAGTGCTGAAAATAGCTCCGCTGTCCTCAGAAATGGAATTCAAGGCATCAAGTTGACAGATTCATGTACCCCATTGCCATAAAATAAAGTTCAAGCTCCTGCCTATTACGTAAAGCCAAAATTCAGCCACTGAGAGACATCTGGTGGCAACACATGAAGTGTACCCTCAGTTACTTCATCGTTCGCAGCTAAACCTTTATGTTTGATTCCTTTATGTTTCTACGCACATTAGCTTTTTTGATGAACTGTTCATTCGTTTCTGTTCGTTCCTCCACTGACAACTCAAATAATGCGCGGCTCCTCTCGCCGGTGTTACCTGATTGGGTTATCGCTGATAGAGATAGTTGACTCACCTCTACAAGTTACAGTGTCACCAGGTCATTGGCGATATCTCTTCTTCATGGCGTCCATCTCAGGATAGGCGGTGGTGATTTTCGTCAAATTTCAGTAAAATATGGCGACCGCAAGTTCGTCTCGCTCTCATGGAGCAACGACGGCGACGACTGCCACTCGGGAGACAGTAGACAGCAAAATATCAATAGCTTACGGCAATCGAAGAACGCGTCACAAATTGAACAAACTGTATTACGGCCCCGGAAAGAGGTCATTCAAATATGGCGTCGCGGCCGCAATTTGTGGTTTTGTGATCTTGATTCTTGGATTTACTCTCCTTGGCCTCCGGTTTGAGGGCCGTCTCCTTGTCGGAAGTTGGGAAGGAGAATTCATAGCGCCAGCAGTTATAATCATCGGGCTTTTGTTGTTCGCGCTGGCAGCTTTTTTCTTCTATAGAGCCTACAAGAAGAGCTGCGAGGAACGAAAAAATATAAGGGTACGTAAGCATGCACTTCAGACCAAAGTTTCATTCTAATAGTTTTACTAACATGTTCAAGCTCCAGCAATTAACTGGTCAGGACTTCATCAACAAGACGGTTCTTCATGACTTCCTGTCGACAAAACATATCCCACCTGTTGCAAGAATGTTTCCATCCCTTACCATTCTTACATAGCTTTGTGTTGTCGGCAAACACAAGTTAATTACTAGTATCTCCCATCAGAGCGCTGTTTTTAACCTGAAGGTAGCCGACTTTTGGCAATGAACGAATGGGGGCTAAAAAAATTGAATTCGAGTTCAAACGTCCGAGGATAATTCCTCTTCCCATCAACGGATTTTCGGTCAAAGCATGATAACAGCTATACGCCTAGTCACCTTGTTAGGCTACTTTTCTTATCATTCATTTTCGTGACTACAAACTGACTACACGGGAGCCACGGTGGTGTAGTGGTTCGGGCCTCCGACTAGCGGTCAGAGGATCCCGGGTTCGAATCCCGCTGCTGGCGTGAGACTTTGGGCAGGTCTCTTTGCCTTACTGGCCTCTCTCCACCCAGGTGTATATAAATGGGTACCGGTCGGAAATGCTCATATTGTAGCGCTGAATGAGCAGCTCATCTGAGTTGTACTGAAAGGTTTGAGGATAGACTGGGGTTAAAGTGTGAGGTCGGATGACACCTCTACCGTTGTAGATATCAGACTATAAACCCAAACTTTAACTTTTAACTTTAACAAAGAACCACAGTGACTGATTACCTCATCTCAGGATGAACTAGCATCGGTCTTGCCGATAGTTCTCTTTTGTTTTACATTCTGTACACCTCAAAGATTTCTAAACAGATCCGTCCTATTCCACATTGATACCTGGCGTGTGGCTACAGGTATTCATGTCAATAGGCCATCTAATGTATACGCCTATCGTCAGTAAACACCCATTTCGATATTGACATGCTCGACTATCATTGTATAGTGAGATATTTTCAATGTTTGATAAACCTACATTTATATGTTTAAAACAATTTAGAATAGACCGCACTGTCACATCTACATGTACAAAGTTTCTTAAGTTAAAAGTGAAGCACAAAACGGAATGCGAGGCCTGACCCTGCCATTGCCAGAAGGTGGGAATGAAATAGTCCTTCAACCCTGACCTATACGAATCACGACAATGCGCCAGACAATTTGAAATATGACCTTGAAGTTTTGTACATGAATTGAAACAACCAATTTGATTGGCTCCCATAATTTGGCGTCGGGAGGTAGCGCTGCAGTGGGCAACTCAACCGTCGAAGACGACGGACATGCAGACATTCATGTCATGTCTCAGCGCAAAACCCGCAGTCGTGAATTCCCCGTGGACAGATGGTGGAGCATTGAGGCCGCGTGATCGTACTAACAGGAAGTGGTTGACTTGAGTGAAAATCGCTTGACATTCGCAATGTTACAAGGGTTTTCAGAATGTTACTGCTCTGCTCTTATGGACTTGCTTTCTATTCCAGTTCAAAGCCGAAGGGTTCACTCATGTAGCCACAGTCAACGAGGCTTACCAAACAGAACTCGCAAGGTGCGTCCTAACAGTGACATGGCCTTCCATTTACCACAGTTAAGGCCCACATCCATCCCCACCCATTCCCCAACTCCGGGGAGTTGGGAGACTGTGTCTGACGTGACGAAGCCGGTTTTATTACGTGAGGTGGTACAAAAATCATGTGATTTCGTGGTGAATTTATGTCAATTTTTTCTATTTCGATTTTCAGCAATAAGGAGCGATATGATGTCAGGTCAGGCACAGCCTCCGAGAAGGCTGTCCGATCACCAAATCAATCCGTGTACACCATGTCGAAGTCCGGCACACTTGACAGCAGAGGAAAGTCCGGCACACTCGACAGCAGAGCAAGTCGTGAAAGATATAAGGGTTCCTTGCCGTCGCTGGACAGATTTAAACAATCTGGCTCCTTACCGTCTTTGGACAGACAGCCGCAATCACCAAGAAAGTCGAACGACCTTGACAACGCACCACCCAAGCCCATGCGATCGCTTGACAGCTTGACTATGGATCTCGACGATGACCGAGCAACACCGAAAGGTAGGCCTGCCAGATACGCCCAATGACTAATCCATTTCTAAGGCTGCGATAACATTGAGGTATACGGATACGGTGGTTAACAAAGGCTTCACCAACGGTTTGCGACCGTGAAGCCATTGTCAACCAACCATTCCAACCGTGAAGCCATTGTCAACCATGCTGACCGTAAAGCCATTGTCAACCATTCCGACTGTGAAGCCATTGTCAACCATTCTTACCGTGAAGCCATTGTCAACCATTCCTACCGTAAAGCCATTGTCAACCATTACGACCGTAAAGCCATTGTCAACCATTCCAACCGTGAAGCCTTTGTCAAGCAGCGTGTCCGTATACAGCCTGTTATGTAATCGCAGCCTTATGGAAGTTCACCATGTTGACGCCAATGGCAATGAAGATTCAATCGCTGATGGAAGTGAAAGATGTCTAAAGGAATAGGAGACTCCTTCTTTGGCCATATTCAGTTTACTGGCGTTGTTCGTGATTGTGAAGATCAGCATCAAGAAAAAGTTTCCAGGTCACCGAGTTGGCTCTGCATTCTGCAGATTACAAAAGAGGTGTCACACCTTTTGGAATGGGCTGACTAGGACCCACTTCTTAACTCGTGCATCAACGTAACATCATCTTTTCAGGTTCTCCGGCAGCTGGTGAGAAGATGATAGCACCGAGGGCACGGTCAGAAAGCGAATATTCAGATGTACCCCTTGAATAGACCAAAAGAATGCTGGGTGGGTGGAAGTCATGATCCGTGCGACTTTCACGTTCATAACCACAGGTGTCCTCCAATGACGAAAGGTAGTATCTCCACGCCAGATCAGGGGGAGTGTGTGAAACTGGAGTATCAGCCCGACTCTACACTACCTTGTACATAGTAGTGCAGAATACAGTAGTTACCTCTATCGACCATATCCCCGCTGATTGATCACCAGTGGCGATACTACCTCCACCACTCGGCGGAGTTAGCATAAACAGCCAGAGCCAGTCGATTCAGCAGGAAATATAGGGACACACACGTTGTTATCCTGACGTTACATACTACATTCTTGCCATGTCTATGTAGGCCTAGCTTAGTACTTATCTTAAAGACTGGCTCACTCTATGCCATGGCTCTGCATCATATCATAGTATCATAGGGTAGTGATTTCGGGCCTAAAACGTATGCTATATTTTCAACTGCTTCGCTTATAAACAAATGACTATACATTCTGTATACGATGCTGTAAATACTGTGACGTTTGCATAATCCAAATATATAGGCCTACTGTACATTACTTATCACTGTATATCGAAAGTCTTTTCCAGAATCTCCCAGCATATTCAACTTTCTTGACCTCGCAACTGACCGCAGTCAGCCGCCAGTGAGTGGTCAGTTGTGCAATCAGACACTGCATGTTTTATTGAGCTGTCGTTGGCTGTGGCCGTGATGAGTTCCAACGTCAAGCAAGTGTAAATATGCCTGGACATCCTCGAAAAGACTTTACCCAGCTAATGCGTGTATTATACATTGTACGAAGACATTCCAGAGCTGAAGCATTTTACTTTATTGTGTACAGTCATATACATATCAAACGCTTTAATTCATATCTATTCAGTTTGTAACTTCTTATGATCAGGCGATGTAGGGTAGATTCAACAACGGTCGATGTGGTATTTCTATTAGGAAAGTAAACGCTATTACAAGAAGAGCGATGATGATTCTTACTAACCCTCCGAGGGCCAACTACTGACCTTCTTCAATATGAATTCGCAGTTCTTTCTGGGACACACTGTATATCAATGGTTGGAATCAGTTTCAAAGATGTTCCCCAGGTCGTGTTCAACATCTTGACGGACATTGACAAAATCGCCTTCAGTCGTTCGATATTCATTGTTCATCAATCATTTCATCAACAGCAAGAACAGACTTCTACAACAACGAACGACAGATTACGTTTCATTTGTACAGTTTATACTGTAGTATGTAGCAAACTTTATAAAGAATATACTCTTACTTATAGTGAATGCAGTCCTATTGATTTGTTCAGTTTGCAGTACCGGTAATGCAAATAGTCGAAAGTGTGATCTCACACTCTATCAGGAAGACGTTACATACATGTAACTGCAATCTACATATCCAAATTGCCCTTGAATGTTAGTAAAAAGCAATATATCTTCTTTGGTGATCAGTGGGTGGGAGCAGGTTTAAATATAAAGTAAGAGCTCTATTGTATACTACCAAAGTGGACCGCAGTGTAGAGTATCGTCATTACTTCATTCAATCATAGCTGGCACTGATAACAGGCCATCTGAAGTTGTGATCAGTGGAAGAATGGCCATTTGAAGTACGGTACGATTCTTCTCATGCACAACCGCGAACGATGTACGTACATTGATGCGTACAGTGTAACTAATGGGTTATATCATGAATAAAGACTTAGTGAAAAGCTTTTACTTGAATTTTGCAATACAAATGCACTAGGCAATGTTGTACAAATCTGAAGTAAAAGCATTTGCTCTCTTTATTCATATTACCAATTGTACTTCAATGGGCCATGCACTAGCTGATCATCGGAGCTGCTTTTTATTTACATGTACCACCGGTAAATAATACCACCGGTAAATACCACCGGTAATGTAGGCCTATATACAACAATAGGGAGGTTTCGAAATCAAACGATAAACGTACGTTAACGTCAACGTTATTTTTGTAACGAAAACGCAATATAAAATCTGGTTAATGTGTAGTATGAAAAATAACGTTGTCGTAAAGTTTAGTTTATCGTTTGATTTCGAAACCTCCCTAATATCGATAACAGAAACTTGTAATCAAAATTTCTCGTCTTCCTCGTCATCGCTGTAAGGACATTTTGGTTCCTCCAGCCGACAGGGATGTTCCATGTGGTACAGCCTCGCAAGGACGGTGAACGCCAACGTTATCAGCAGCAAAAATGCAAGGATTCCAAAGTAAACGTACTCCATGTTGAAGTCATTCAGGTCTTGGGGATCGGCTGAAACAAGGGTAATAGAGATATAAACCATATCAAAATGTTTAGTTTGTGGCGTCCTGACGCCCAACACGTTTTTTACGCTCATGAGATAAAAGTGAGAAACAATCCTGTACTTAAGGGCTATATCGGATGCAAATTCGTGGACACACATCATAGATTGAATGATAGAATATAGTTTTGGGAGCGGAGTCTTGGTTGCAATCGTTTTATGGCTTGAATGATAGAATGCTACCCTAACCTGGCCTTTCCCCTCAGCCAATCAGAATAATCGTTACTGAGTAACAAGCGCTGTGATTGGTTCCCACATGTTTGCATTCGCCAGTGGTGACACTGAGTGTTTTTTAGCACATTCATCCACAACATGGTAAGGCACATACGTACGCTACGTCACTTCCGGTAAGTGCCGCTGTCAAGTGACTATTGAGGCACATAAAGCCTTGTACATGGAAATGTACTTACTGAATGAGCCCGCAGCTAATCCATAACATAGCAACGCGAATAAACTACCAAGTCCATAGGTCGAGATGAACATTCCTATGGTAAAGCCTTGGAGGCCAGGCAGACACTCGCAACTGGCGAACTCGTAGGCTGCAACGACGAAACATTCAGTCAGTCAGTAAATGCTCTGATAGAGGTGTTCAGGGGCCTGATTCACAAAGCACACTTCGGCTAAGTGTGGTCTTAGTCTATTCTTAACTATTGTTCATAAATCCCCACACAATAGTTAAGAGTACACTAAGATCACACTTAGGCGTAAGTGTGCTTTGTGAATCAGGCCCCAGGCCAATTCATACTTCTTTACCAACCAGTAGGCCTATGCGCAAAGAGACATTTGTTTGAAACCAGCTGGTGGACGGCAAATTTATACAAAGAAGTTACTTGTAGGTTCGGAACTGCGCCTCAACTGAGTGCGCACTTCAAACACAGATGTCGTTGGAGGAACTAGCCGCAATGCAAGGGATGGACCGTAATACTGTATGAGGCTCTATGTCTGAAGACACACGTTGGGCATAAATGATGGCCAGTCGGTAAGCCTCTAAGGTGAACTATGCCTACCTGATATGGCCCCCAACGTTTCTCCAGTGCCCATGATGACATATTGTGGGAGTTGCCAAAAGATTGATGGCTGGTTTTCGATACCCAAGCCGATGTAATTCTTACGAACTGATTCAAGGATCCCAGCACAGAGAGCAGCGGCTGCAGCAAGTCCCAAGCCGATTGCTGAAACATAGATTTCTACTGGTTTGTACCATGGAAGTATTATACAGAATACTTCCATGTTTGTACGGATTAAAGGTGATGGCGTCGTATGTAATCTGGAAGATCGAAACATGGTTTGAAAATCAGAAACAGATCATGATGGACACATGGTAATGGAAGAGCCATGTATCCATTAAACTTGCTTATCACAATATTTAGCCTACATGTGCACACTCATTTGCTGCCAAGCGGTATTTAGGCCTACACCACTCGCTGTGGGTGGCCAAAGGGAAAGGGTCCGAAGTACTCGGTATAGATAACCATCAAAGGATGTGTGCAGAACGTCGACCACTATTTACGAATCTAGTTCGGTGTTCTAAACCACATACCCATTTTAATTAGAATTTGACGGCGGTGATGGGACACGATTAGGTCCTCGGCTATTTTCTGCCGGACCTCTTCATCAAGGCTATCCTTATTGAACCGGTTTGAAAGACTGGCGAATCGTTTCCTTCGGGCACCGACAAGATTCGTGATGCTAGTTTGATGCTGGTTCCTAGATCGCGTCGATCGTCTTCTATTGTCTTCTTTCACCCATTTTGCAATCACGTCGTCTATTTCCTCGTCTGTTACGTCATCAATGGCATGTCGTCTGCGAGAAAGGCGCTCCAACAGAGGTATGGAAAGGATGATGACGGCGGTGGAGAATGTGTTCATGAACGTGAGGGGAAGATGGACGTCGACGTTGGCTGGTTGTGACAGCTCCTTGTACTGCAGCATCCAAACGGAAACCATCTAGAAGAAAGAGACAGAAGTTCGGGAAAGTCCTAAGCATGTCAGTCTGGTGGACTGAGGTTAACTGCTTCTGTTTACAGCCCATTTGCGGTCCCTACCGCTAGTGACAAGTGCGAGGGAAGGAGCATTCCGTAGACCTGGATGTTTCTGGACGGCGGGACGCTAGATGCGTCCACCAGGTGGTGGCGGGACATTTTGTTGGTGACACCAGCATCGTAAACAATTTTCCATTTGGTTATTCTTGTTATAGAAAGGATATTTCGCAGCGTTCGGTTTCTGGTCATACCTGAAAGGCTACCGTCTCATACAGGGTGTACATAGCGAACAGGGCGGCCATGAGGATGGTGATCCTGAAAACAGTTCGCTTGTAGATCTTCAGCTGGTGAATGTACTCCTGGTGATCGGGGTTGTAGAGTGCGGGCCCGGTGGGTGTACGATTGAAGCAGAAGATGTAATACATGTGGTGTCCACCTAGAGTTTGAGACAGAAATCACTGGGGAAAATGATCAGTATGACTGAGCTTCACTTCATTTCTACAATCACTCCACCAAGAGAGTAGAAGTCAGTTCAATTCGCAAGAAACTGCGGCTTGCAGACCGAATGTCAAATGATGGGCTGTATTCATCAGGAGGTTTCCACATGGGTCCTTATCTGACCTCGCGCTTGTGCATTTTGGCAAGGAGGCCTTCGCCATGGCATTATGTCATGTTATACAGACATTTGTGGACATAGCACGACCCCGACTTTCATCTTCTGCCGAAGACATTGCAGATTAGAAGTATCCATAAACGGCAGAAAGAAACGTTTTTGGAGACCAGAAATCTCAACACATGGGGTTGAAGAAGAAAGGGAAAGTCATGATGGCTATTATATCGACCCGGATAACACTAGGCCTATATTGCTGCAGTAATCTCACCTGAGGGTTCAATCATCTTGTACTTAGCTTTCCCGATCATGAAGATGAATATAGCCATGCCAACAAAACCGACTTGGATGACAGCAGCGCCGACCGCAAAAAGGTCTTTTTGAACAGGTTCGTCAGCTGTGGTAGTGTTGGTCGCATTCAGGAAACTGTACGATGTGGTGTTTGCGGATGAGGCATTGACGCTCGGAACGTAGTTCACGAGGAATGAGACGGGGCAAAAGGCGACGAGTTTACCGAAGTTAATGGCGAAAACGTACCTGAAAAATTTGGAGACCGTCAGATAGCAAGCCGCAGTACTGCACCGCCACTGGCACGGCCTAACCTGCTCTCTAAAAAAGAACGAGTGAAAACCCGATCTTTTAGAGCTAATTTCGGATCGATGAAAGAGCGAAGTTAGGGACTGCTCTTTTAGGAGCGAATGTCGCTCTTTCCAAAGAGCGGACTGTTTTCGCTCGTTAAAAGATCC
>NMRB01005193.1:0-14552 GCA_002633025.1 Notospermus geniculatus
TTAGTCAAAATTGGAAGCAGTGATCCTTCAGTAAAGGAAATCACTGTTGCTTACTTGGTTTAACCATTTTCTTCAAAGGCTAAAATGCCTTGCATCTGTACTGTACCACAAGTAATATGGCATCGACTAATCCAATGGCCATGGAGCATTCCAAATTAATACACCCGACTTGCAATCCAAACTGCCCTTGCAAGACTGTGGTTCACAACCTGCTGGAAGTAGTTTGAAAAATAATACAGGAACCCATTGCTTAGTGTTGGCAGCCATTTCCCAAAGTTTTCTCACGTCAATTTCAATATCATGATAATTTAGCCATGCAGCACAGAACTTGTTCCTCAAAGACAAGGCTTTCCTTGTAAATGGAAGGTATCTAAAATTAAGGTGTACAAGGAGAAGTATTTGTGAGGCGGTCTAGGAAAACCTGTCGGATGTCGCGTTTGAGGAAATTGGTAATGGCCTTGATGAGCCCGCACATTTCAATAGCTGAAATGTACTATGTAACAGGTAAACACTAGCAGATCAATGCACAGGCAATCTGACAGCCCTTGTTGATCATTCAACGACATCCGACAGGTTTTCCTAGACCGCCACACATTTGGCAATCAGTGTACCACCTTTCCCAAATTACCTGGCTCATCCCCTGTCGTGTTTGATCCAGATGATCAGAATAAAAAACCTGTGACGGAAGACAAATTGCAGGCAAATATGTCATTTTGAGAACAGCACCCTTCACTAAGTATACGGTATTGATTGATTTTTATGGACCCACACGTATCCGGGAAAACGTGGGTCAATACAGCTTGCATTATATTCAACCTTGAGGAAAGGTTTGACATGGTGACAGTAGCGGGAATCGAAACTACCTCGATACTGGTCTGCGGTGTATTTCTGGTTTAATTGAGATATTCTGATTAGTGGTTATTGTGATTTAACACCAATCGCCCAAAGCAGTGGTGTACTTAGGACAGTATAGTGGTTTTCGATATTTGATAGCCTTTACGTATTTGAGGTGCTTGCCGGAGCTATAATGGATGTCGAAACTCAAGTAATACGTGCAACACTCCACACCTTCCATGCTACTACGTGGAGTATTAGATTGAATCTGGTACAGATGGACATAGGCGTGTATCAGACCAGAATCTTCCAAGATTCGTGATGACTTGCCTCTGTCTTGTCAAAAGAATTTGTCAATGTTGGTTTTCCTTGTTGCTGTGTTAGCGGAGCCGCAGCAGTAGCTCCAAGGCCGATACAAGAGTTGACAGTAATTGATGAGGACTTAACTTGGCCTACAGCTGCTGCTGCCACCTTTGGGGATTGAATATTGTTAGGGCCGTGTTGTCCCGAAATAAAGATGACAAAGATATATCGCTTCCTTCAGATTCCTTTCATATTTGAGCAATTCGCTGAAACAATTTAGTAACAATTTAGGCTAGATTTAGTAGGCCTACATCCAGAGAAATGGAATTCAACTTAGGAATGAAGGCAAACCAGGAAAATTGAAATATACATAGCAATTCTAGCTATTACTTACAGGACTTTGTCCCTACCCAAGATCCTGCCTGTGACAAACACCCTAACCTTCATAGTACACATAGTTCATAGTCTCAAAGCTAAGATTGAAGTAACAACTTTAGGTGGAGGCCAGTATACATGTATATAGGGAACAAACACAAAGAACAAAACACAAAAGAAGGGATTAGGGATTAGGCTGACAGAGTGAAAGGTTCAGGGGAAAACTTAAAGTTGACATATCTACAAATTTATGGCTCCAATAAATATCGTTGGTGTGAAATCATTTGGCTCATAGTAAAGCCTCAAACGAAACAACGCAGGTTTTGTAATTCCGGTAAACCACCAAATCTTCAGGTGGAATTGGGTTATCCCAGTCAGGACCATTCTCCCAAAGACCTTTGATGGACATGTGAAGGATTCATCACTGTGTTTCACATGTTAATTGACTCGTCAGGCTTATGGTCACTCCATCCTTCAATTACGCTCCCTGAGTGAGGGTAGAAGTGATGGAATCCTTGTCAGGGGACATTGCTGTTTCAGGCCACCATCTGAATCTTTATGATATTTGACAGTTCTAACGATGTCCCCCTTCTGTCGTTTCAGTTGCTGCAACATGAACTAGACCAACACCAGAGTGAAATCGACAGCATCAACCATCAAGCAGCCGAACTAAGAAATGCTGGTGCAGAAACGGCTGTCGAGGCCCGCTTAATAAAACTCAATCGGCATTGGATGCACCTACAGACACTTCTCTCACAGCACCAGAGGGCTTTGAAAAATAACCGAAACACCTCACCTGTGACGAAGACATCAAGCAACGACCTACACGACGCCCGCCATTTTGTCAGTGATGACGACACTGAAGATTCCGAGGCTCACTCGTACGACACTGTGATAACTCGCTCTTCCGTGACTTCTTTGACGCGAACTCTCATCATGAAGTACACGTTTACCACGACGGTACCGTCGCAGTTTCTCGACGAGGCAAAAAAACTTATATCAGATTTGGCGGAGATTAGGAATGAGCTTGCCTCACCTGAAGTCAATGGACGCGAATTTGAGAATTTCTCCAGGCAGGAGGATTCTTTGAAGGTGGGTTTGCGTGCGATTAATGAGATATTACTGCTCAGGCACGTTTTTTCTCAATCTATCAATTCAGGCAAAGTATTCTTTAATGGTACGTTTGTGAGCAAACAGGGACCACGATAATGATATTTTTTTCTGAACATCAGTGTGATGGTCTGGTGGAAACGCTCCTCAGAAGTTGTTTGTGAAGATAGCAAGGGAAGGCATAGTGGCATTTTTATGATGAAGTTCATTGTGCAGAATTTGACTTAGGCCTACACAATTTCTCGAGGCACATAAAACTTGTACATCTGAAGTGGCTGATATTGAAGTTCCTGCAGAAGTGGCTGATATTGAGAAGTTCCTGCAACACCAAGGCTGGTTCCTTCAAGCAACATAACTTAAAGCTGAACATCAGTTGATCAACATAAAGCTGATCTTGCAAAGTTCCTTTCACTTTAGTACTAACATAACCAACAGCATGGCTCGTTGCTGCCAAGAACAGAACTGAAGCCCTAGCTATTTTATTGGCTAATATTCAGAAGTTCCTTTCACATGAGGAACCCACAAAACCAAGACCCGTTCATACAAGCAAAAAAACTGACACCATGACTCATTCCCGCAAACCCAACAAAATTTGAGCACCTGTTTCCTCGGCTGGTACCCACAAAACCAACACCTTGACACATTCCAACAAGCAACAAAACTTGAGCCCCCCTGTTTCCTCGGTCGATACCAAAAAGGCAACCCCATACATGTTCTGATAAGCAACAAAGCTGGAACCCCTACATGTATTTCCTTGGCCAATAGCCACAAAACCAACACCATGACACTTTCTATCAAGCAACAAAACTGAAGCCCCTATTTCCTCCTTTTGTCTAATCTGAGTCCCCTTTGTATGGAACACACCATAAAAGCTTGTTTCTGTAACATGATATATGTGATCAGGCATGGTGATATGTCTATAATATTCAAGTGATGAATAGGTCTATCGAAATCTCATCATATGATAAGAATCCAGAGAACTTCCTCAGACCTTGTGGGGTGTCAGATTGTTGAACAAATTCTAGTGAATGAGATGACTGCAAGGTGAACTTGTCTAGATGGCTGTGTTTGGAAACAGTACCCTGAGAACCACTTCAGTTATTTGCAGTTTGATTTGGAAGATTTTTTTCACAGCATTCCATTCCCCGATTTAATATAAGTGTTTTCCCATTGAGTGATGTGTCCTACCATTGAAGCAGTCAGAAATTCTGCTAGTTAGTGTCGGCAAACTTGGCCAGATGGCAGCACGTGCTTGGAGACAATTTTTCAACCCATTTCTTATACCACGGATAGATGGCAACATCAGTTGGTGGCGTGGTGAATCTCTCAAGATGTTCTCTGGTTTTGGCCGGGGGTGTAGAACATTAGACGATCATTAGCCTGTTATTGAGTGATACGATTACGAAAACATGAGTTGGGTTTTACTACCGAGGCTGCACTTATAGGGTGCTCGATGTTGCACTTATACGGTGCCCAATATCCCTCTCACGTGCCAAATATCCCTCTCATGAACAGATGAGTGGATTACTGCACCAGGCGATACTTCTTGTGTTGGCACGTGGAAAACTATATGACCCTGATATCCTGCATTATCCAGATTAATCCTTCTGTTTGAGAATGTCACATATTCTTTTAGAGAATAAAAGGGGCTTAATTTGATGATGATCCAGGTATTGACGGATACAGGATTTTAATACCAACAAAAGTCTCCTTATGATATGCAACAAAACAGTGCTGTTCATCAAGGAAAGATTAGTATAGTGTTGTTTCATCAAGGAGTTAACTACAAAAGCGCTGTTTCATCTATCTTTGTTGAAATTGTTGGGCATCTAGGTAGTGAAATCAAATATCAAGGTTTAACGTTGATTAATTTTCATTTCGTTACTGGGTGAATTTCTATTGTTTCACTTGTGTTTTGAAACCTTGCAATTTTATGTACCGGTACCGATTCCTTCATCATATTTTCCAGAAAGTATACCTGAATAGGTGGTCTTAACCCTTTCAGTGTTACTGAAGGATTCTTTTCTGACATTGGTCCAATCAGATTTGAGTATAAAACTCAGAGCTATCAATAAAATGAAATTTACATGGCCTCTTAAAAAAGATCTCTTGTTAGTTGCAAGAATCATGCAGATGCTGCTCTTGAAAAAGCGAAATACGAAATTCACCAAAAGCATGGTAAAAACAGACTCTATTCCTCTGGTACCAATCTGTATAAATTTGGTCCCATGACGCCAATTAATTTCATTTGACATTGTGACAACAGTTGCATTAGCTTCCATGCATCTTTGGTCCCATGCATGTAGCTCAAACTTGCCCTGTTCGAAGTGTGTGTCAAGCCGAACCACTACCCGTATAATGAAATAAATCTTTTGAACCATTTCCAACCACAGGAGCATGGTTTCATAAAAAAAACTAAATCCGATTTGCTATGAATTGGTAATTTTCTGGTTCAGTTGATTTAATTTTCTGGCTTGATACTTGTCATTATTTCTTTGATGTGAGTTATCTAACAGTTGAACCCTAATTAACCTTTAGAAGGATTGTCGATGTGGCTTGCTTCCTTCCTCCTTCAACAACCCAGCCATCGTGTATCTACAGGTTTCACTCTGTTGAGAGGTGCTGTTGATAAGCAGGGGCAGTTGATGTTGAAAATACTGTGACTGTGTTACCCATTGTAGCGGTTTCTCTTGCTTGCCACACAGTTTCCACTGGCAATTTGGTCTATTGGTGCTCGAGTTCAGCACATCACTTGATCCTTTGGAGAACTTAAGGAGCAGTTGTTTCAGCACATCACTTGATCCTTCGGGTACCTCAGGGAGCAGCTCGTCCTGCACATCTTTTGATCCTTTTGGTAACCCCAGGAGCAGCTCATCCAGTGCATCCATTGGCGAACTCGAGGAGCAGCTCATCCAGCACATCATTTGATCCTTTGGAGAACTCAAGGAGCAGCTCATCCAGCACATCACGTGATCCTTTCAGGTTAGGAGTAAAAAGTAGTGACTCCAGCTGGGACTTGAACCTGTCCTGAATGTCCAGTGCTCTACCGTTGTGATACCGTGCTCTCCCATAAAAAACCTGGTTTGAATCCTCATATTTTGATTGTCATTACATTTGTCATTATCTCCCCGCTTTTTGAAAAAAGTCGGGGAGATATTGTTTTACCCTCCGCCGTCAGTCCGGCTGTCCGGCCGTCCGGCTGTCAGTCCGTCCGTCCGTCCGTCCGTCCGAAAGTGATATCTCCTCCTAGACCGTTCAACGGAGGAGCTTGAAACTTTGGTATATATTAGGTACTCATCCACTATTGTGCACAACACTCTTGAAATTTCGATCCAACTCCCTGTCTTTCCACCAGGGGGCGATATGTGAAAAACACATTTATGGTCATTACTCCAAAAGTAATTGTGATAAAGTGATGAAATTTGGTGTGAAGGTTTATCTGTGACAGCTTCATAATATATCATACGGGTTTTGACCTTGACCTACTTTCAAGGTCACAGGGGTCAAACTTTAATAAAAACTAGGAGCCGTCCGAAAGTGATATCTCCTCCTGGGCCGTTCAATGGAGGAGATTGAAACTTTGGTATATATTAGGTACTCATCCACTGATGTGCACAACACTCTTAGAATTTCAATCCAACTCCCTGTCTTTCCACCAGGGGGCGATCCGTGACAAATACATTTATGGCCATTACTCCTAAAGTAATTGTGATAAAGTGACAAAATTTTGTGTGAAGGTTCATCTGTAACATCTTCACAATATATCGGACAGGTTTTGACGTTGACCTACTTTCAAGGTCACAAGGGGCGAACATTCCTTAAAACCACAAGAAACATGCGAAAAACACGTCAATGGCCATTATTCGTAAACTATTTGTGATGAGGTGACAAAATTGTGAGTGGTGGTGTATCTGGAATTTGGAATGTTTAGGTACTGTACTCGACTGCTAATCTGCCCAACCCCCAGTGTATTTCGATCAAACTCAGCCTCTTCCCACCAGGGGTCAATATATGAAAGACACAGGAAAAATAACCATGTCACCATTACTTCCTGTCGAAAGCGGGGAGATATGCGATGGGCTCCCCATCGACATTGCTCTAGTTACATTTGTGTTGCTTGTTTAGCGTCAGTCTGGGACAAAGACGTTAACATTCTGATTTGATGGCATGGTAAATGTCGTTTGCTGCTGCAGTCTTAGTAGGCCAAGAGGGAGTGTGTTCATACATACAAAAAAAGATTAATTCATGTAAGATACATGAAATCGGTGTAACATGACTGGGGATCATCTTTAGAGGAAAAATCAAATTATCCTCTATTGAACCTAATAATTGGATTATTTCATTAAAGCATGTCATCATAGTGATGATATTTAAACAGGATGATCTAATCAATCCCTTAGGATCAAGATACGCTCATCATACACTTGTGAAGCAAACTTGTTTTGGTCTTATCAGATTCTGTGTCATCTTTGTACACACACACTGGGTGTAATGGTGGCTGTCTCAGTGCTACTGATGTAATGTATTAGAGACATTTTTTAAAAGCCATCATAAGTTTGTTTTTCGGATGATTAACTACGTTTGCTGATCCCATGACATTTTTTCGACTTCATATTTTGTGATGGATCGTTCGTTTGCAGTTTAACAGCTTCTCATCCATTGTTTGTGAACTTTAATGCTGTGTGCATTTCAATGTCAATAGGGAGAGACTGGATGTCAATTCCACTTTAATGCAATGTGCAGGAGTATCTGACTTCGTGAGACCTAAATTGGAAGTGTTTCCTGGACTTCGTGAGACCTAATTTGGAATGTATCCTGGACTTCGTGAGACCTAATTTGGAATGTTTCCTGGACTTCTTGAGACCTAATTTGGAATGTTTCCTGGACTTTGTGAGACCTTAGGGGCCTATTTTGAATGTTTTTGGACTTCGTGAGACCTGATTTTGATATCCTGGACTTCGTGAGACCTAATTTGGAATGTTTCGTGGACTTCGTGAGACCTAATTTGGAATATTTCTCAGGCTTCAAGATCTCGATTTGATGACACTAAAATGGGCAGGTTTTCTTTCTGGAAGGTCTGATAACAGTCACTAGTGACTCACAATATTTGTCCATTTCCCATATGGTATTCAAACATTAATGGATTTTTTCTTGGTGTTGATGTGACATCTATTTAAATTGGTGTCTTCTTCACCTACAATCATCCTGTTGGCCTTAGGTGTATTCTAGGAAACTCGAGCTTGCGTTCAAATTTTTCACCCATCGTCGGTGATAATGCCACTACGGAGACACAGTCACTCCATTTCGTCTCATTTCAATCCATTACCGGTGAGTTCTACCCACTCTTAATAAACCTTCATCAGACATGCGTCACGAAACCTACTTCAGATCATTTTAAAGGTCATTGGCAGTTAAAGCCAACCACACACGAGGACACAAAGGTGATTTTATCACTTGGTGACAACTGATGGCATCAGATCAGTTTCCGATTCCCACACACAAAGTTTTATCGCCAACTTAACTTTGAATATCATGTGATTTTAAGTTCATGCTGATTGTCTCTGACAAAAAGGTGTTGCCTGTTCCCATCACCAGAACTTACACAATAGGCGAACCAACAATAACTCGCACAAAATCAAACAATTTGGTATTCAGAAACTGTTGATGGCATCAGTTTCAGTTGTTGCAGACCCCTAGCAGATAAGGTGACCAGTGGCGCTAATAATCGCCTAATATGTCCTCATGTGCGCTAGGCTTAAGGGTAGAGACCTTATTCACCAACCCTCTGCAAGACCTTTGGATTCGACAGTTGACTAGTTCCCAATCCTTTCACCATGCTTTTAGCCAGAGGACGGAAGACAAACCAGTTGAGCTACAGAATCCCCAAGTAGTCCAACGAGATGGACTGTGTGAGTAAGGTCCCTGATGTGTTTGCCAAAAGAATTGGCATGCTAGGCCTATCTGTCAGGTTCTACTTGGTAGGGGCAATAAAGATCTAAACAACTTGTTCACCTCTTTTCTCACTTCAGGCCATTAAAGAATCTATTGACAGCATTCAACCGTCTGTCGAGGCTGCCAGTACCCACGGAGCGGAGGTGGGTTCAAACTGTAATGGCGAGGACTCCTTGCAGATACGCAACGTGATGGAAACAATTCAGTGCGAGTGGAGCAAGGTGAACCGTGAATACAATGACCGACACAGTCGTCTGCTGAAGGCGCTTGAACATTGGCAACAGTTCCATTGCGACATGAAGGACATGACATCATGGCTGTCTGACGCGGAAGATTTGCTGATCAGAAGTCGTCGCGATGATGGTTCCCTTGATATGGACATTGCGCAGATTCACCAAAAGGTAATGTCAAGGTCACTGCAAAAAAGTTTTCTGGGTTTTTCATGCCGTTCTCCATGTGACCCAATTTATGGGACAAACAAGGGGCATCTTGATAGGGTGACGGCTGAAGTATCTTCGCAAAAACAAGACTTACCGGCAGTATGAATATTCATCGTTTTCTGGTAATATGACTTCACTTGAATTGAATTGTTATGGAAATTTAGTGTACTGACTTGAATTTACCACTGCATGTTGTAAGTGTTGCATTCAAAATGGGTTCCTCTTTGTTTACATGGCAAGTTATTTTCCCAACCGGGTGTTCGTTTTCTACTCGCGTAACATTTACATGTGCAAAAGAGGTTCTTAGAATTCTTAATCACTACTTTATTTTGATGTAAATGTGCTAATGATTTCTCCAGTTTCAACTTAATGTCAAAAGCACCATTTTCTCAGAAGATTGGATATATTAGTCTTATTTCTAAGAAAAGAAAGTGTACACTTATACATCTTTAAGATCAGAATGGCATCAGGACATGGATAACTTCCATATTCGTCAAACAGCACATCTGCTTTGAATCACTTCGTGTAACTAAAGTGCCTTGCCACGTGAAAGTTTTTACACGAAAGTTTTTACACGAAAGTTGACTCTCTGTGGGCAACTAGAAATCAACTCGAAATGCCCATTGAGATCCAGTTCCTCCAGGAAAACTCCCACTGGCCGGAGTGCCTCCTTTTACTTTTGATTGGTTTATTTGTCAGTGAAATTTTGTTTTGCAGGATCTTGAGAATGGTGTGCGCATCCACCAGAGGACAGTGAGTAACCTGAATAGCACTGGTGGAGAAATCATCAAGAAATCGACATCACCTGATGCAGGTCTGTTGACAGAAAAACTTGATTCGGTCAACAGACGTTGGAGACTGGTCTGCTCTGAAGTGTCAGATAGAAAAATAAGGTAAATGGTGCATTATTTTTCTGCACTGCCCTGTGCGGGTTACGAACCCATAAAAAAATGGGCAGTTTGGATTGCAAGTCAGGCATGCTGACCACTCGGCCATAAAGGAAATCCTCCATGGCTGGCAAGTTAGGTTTTGGATTACAGGTCAGCCACTCAGCCATCCTCCATGCTGGGTGGTGAGGTCGTGTCGTATAACTGGAGTACATTACAAAGAATACCTAAGAAGACAAGTACTGGTCGAGTTAATCCATCGGTCCCGGTGCCTCGTGCTACTCATTGCTAAATTGCGTGAGGTCAAATTATTCACTGCCTCTCCAATGCTTTCACCATTCTCAGGCTTCTTTACAAATGCAACTCTTTCTTTGTCATTTCAGACTTGAGGATTTGTCCCAGATCCATCAATTCCAAGCGAATGCGGAAGAGCTCGCCTATTGGCTAGATGAGACGGAAAGTGTGGCGAGCACCGCCATCAGGCCAGCTGATGATGACTTCTTGGAGGACATGCTCGAAAAGATTAAGGTTCGTGGCCAAATTTTGTTAATATTTTGTGGGAGGTCTACCAGATGTTTTGTTTTTCACCATGGCTACCCTGTGCAGGTCTTGAATCCATCTGGCATGGGCAGTTTAGATTGCAAGCCATGCAGGCTAACCATTCGGCCATGAAGGAAATCCTCTTGCAGGCTTGGCCGGCTGTGCCATACAACTCGGGCTACAGTACAGGGTACTTCCATCTACATTCTGCTTCATGTTATTTGTTCTCCAGGATCGACAGGCAGATCTGACTAGCAAGTTGAACGCCCTACAAGATGTAAACGATTTGGGCCAAAGACTTCTTGGTCAACGCATCTTGAGTAAACTAGACCGAGACAAGATCCAACGTGAACTCAACAATGTGCACAATCGTTGGAATGCCGTAAGTTTACACCTGTTTTCATGTGCTCTGTGCAGCCATCTTGAATTTGACATCTGGCAGTTTGCCGAAGAAGTGCTGATCTTGATGGGAGTGGGAATGCCTGGGAGAAAAGATTAAGGTTCGCAGCCAAAATTTGTTAATATTTTGTGGGAGGTCTAATAGGCGTTTTGTTTTAGCCCTGTGTACTGCCAGCTACATTCTGCTTCATCTTATTTGTTCTCCAGGATCGACAGGCAGATCTGACCAGCAAGTTGAACGCCCTACAAGATGTAAACGATTTGGGCCAAAGACTTCTTGGTCAACGCATCTTGAGTAAACTAGACCGAGACAAGATCCAACGTGAACTCAACAATGTGCACAATCGTTGGAATGCCGTAAGTTTATACACCTGTTTTCATGTGCTCTGTGCGGCCATCTTGAATTTGACATCTGCTGGTTTCTGGAAGATTTGCAGGTTAATTTGGGTGGAGATGCCAGGGGAAGAATGGCGAGAGTGTTCTGTGCTACCTTCTGATTTTGTGTTAAGAAATGTCTTCTTCATTGTTTCTTCTCTTCAGTAAAGTAGGCCTACTCTTTCTATGTCCAATATTTTGAATTTCAGATTTCAATGTCACTTGATGAGAAGCGTCATCTTCTAGAAGAAGTCCTCCACCGTTGCCATAACTTCCTAAATGACCTCGATAAGTTACATATCTGGACAGAAACCACAAAAGAGTTCCTGGAAACCCAGGGTCATGTTTCATCACCGACGTCTGACAGTAGTCAGGATGCTGTAATTGTGGATCCAAAGGTAATTGTAAAACGTGGTGACTCTTAGGACCAAGTTTTGTCTTTTGGTACTATTTCTTCATTGTTCGTGGAAGAAAGTATTTATCAAACCGATAGAAGAAGTCCTCCACCGTTGCCATAACTTCCTAAATGACCTCGATAAGTTACATATCTGGACAGAAACCACAAAAGAGTTCCTGGAAACACAGGGTCATGTCTCATCACCGACGTCTGACAGTAGTCAGGATGCAGTAATTGTGGATCCAAAGGTAATTGTAAAACCTGGTGGCTCTTAGGACGAGACTTTGTCTTTTGGTGCTATTTCTTCTTTGTTCGTGGAAGAAAGTATTTACAAAGTTGGGCTGTCAGAGTGGTGCAACAATAACTGTCACCTGTGAGGTTTGGGTTTGATCCCTGATCAGATTTGCTCTTCACGTAGAGAGGACAAATCAAGCAATTTGGAGTACAAAGTGTTGTACATGTTTGAAGCGTAAGACTACTTGCTTTCAATTCTTGTCAGGTCACCAAGTTCAGCTACACTCCTGATAGTATGTAGGTGTAGACCAACCAAGCGCATACATGATTCCAACCACGAGTCAGTTTATCTTGGCCAATCAACCGTTATCTATCGAAGAAGTCTTAGAATGTCCATTTCATTTGATTTTGAAAGTATTCGTGTCTTCATCCTCAGACAATGCAAGATGCCATCAAAGTGCATCAGGCTGACCTGGAAACAGTCAACATGACCTACCGCCACCTATCAGAAGAATCAAGAAAATACGGCGTCATGATGCCTGATAATATCCAACAGAAAATCACCAAGTTGAACGAGGATTGGCCAGTTGTGTGTGACCTGGCTGCTAAAATGAAACCACCCTCCGAGTATAACCTCCAGGCAGAGGCTGCTCTAAGATTCGGTGAGTGCTGTACCAAGAAATTTGTGGTAATCTTTCAACTCTGATTTGTTGAATCCAGGAAGACTGAATAGGGTCGTATAATTAATTTGAAGATAAACGCTAATGGTCTTATGCATTAAGGGCACTTAAGCCTTTATACTGCATGTACATGTATGACTTGGGCAAATACATGAATAATCATGGAAAGTTCCTGTGCATTGGCTTAGTTATGCCGTTAAATCTTCTTAATCACTCGTTATGAATATGGCCCTCAGCGTTTAAGTTTTGCCACAATTTTAATACACATACAATTTGGGCCAGTACATGGAAAGTTCCTGTGCATTGGCAAATGCGACCTGCGTACTGAGCTAGAAACATTGAAATCTGCGGTGAATTTCAATGATTTGCTCCAAATTTAAGAATTTCACGGTGTCAATTTTACAGATTTGTTGGTCGAAGGGGGGTGCGTGCCGGGTGCGCCCTCTCCCGGATCTGCGCCTGGTATTGACAATATCTTTTCATTTCAGAACAAATCCAGAGCCTTGCATCAGCCCCTGATCCTGATTCCCCGTGGCCTGACCTGGACAGGGCCGTGGTAGAAATTAAAGATTGGCTTCTGCTAGTTCAACATCTGCTCAAATCTCAGCATGTAATGGTTGGGGATATCGATGATATCGAGGAGACAGTTGCAAAGCAAAAGGTGGGTCAATTTGTGCATCCCTTGGCCTTGCTAATCTTGTCCTGTTGCTGAATCCTGTTATAGGCCAGATTGTAGGGATAGCCCTACACATTCCAGGACGTGTAGTCCTGAGCATTAGTGATATCCTTAGGCAAAAAACTAGCGTCCAACTGCCAAATATGGTAAACTGGCTTCACAGGCAACGTGGAGCAATTTTAGTTATGTGATGCTGGAGAAAACGAAACTGCAGTTTCAAAGACTGTTTCCCTCTGTTTCTGAGGTCGCTGGTGCTCTAAACCAGTCTATATTGTACAATAGTTCCAAGCATCTTCTATGAACCTTTTCTTTCCTCAACCTGGCTGCAATTGCTTAGTTGTTTTTGATCATTTTCCACCTCAACATCCGAGTCCTGTCATTCTCATTGCATGGAATGCAGTTCAACATGTTGGTAGCAGATGGCAGTGCTGTCAATCAGCCCGTTTCTGAAAAAAGAATTGATTTTCCTCAATTTTATGCAGTTTCAGTTTTGCCTTGAGTTTCTGCTCTGCCATATTTGTTGACACATTCACTTAAATATCCTTCAGAATTTTCCAAAATTGATCTTTTTGTTGATTTGTGTTGAGCATGTTTGTAAATAGTGTTGTCTGCTCGACTTATCCTGAATGAAAATAGTACCATTGGAAACATAAAGATGGAGCCATTCATTTCAGTCATTTTATGTTGCGTCTGTTGATTGCATGTTCTGTCCTTTGCAGCATGAACTAATCCGAGTTTTCTCCAACTCTTGCTTGAATCTGTTCAATGAGGAGAAGGACTCACTCGAAGATGTTGAGGTCATAGTTAATGAGATGCGAACTTTGACCCTTGAGTTGCAGGTGATGTCATCATGGGCTTTGTTGGTTGGTCGTTTCTCTTGTTTGGTGTTAGACACTTTCTTGCTGGGATTTTGGCACCTGAGGCTGTGGGCATGTAAATCTTAGGCCTAGAGTAATGCCTGTCATACACTGTCAAAATTTTCATCAAATTTTCTGAGTATGCTCAATAAAGGTTTTCATTGTGGGTCTATACGTAAAGCCCAAGGCCCTCAATCTCCATTTCCAAAATATTGAACAAAAAAATTAACTCTGTATGATGGACATTAATAGAATGTTTCTGGGATCTCTTCTACATAGCGCCTGAGGAAGACCCTGATTGGGGTCGAAAATTGGCGAAATATTCAGAGACGACTTTCCGATTTATAGTATGTTTTGTAAAATATCTTGCAGCCATTTAACAAAATGCATGATTATTATATCCCAGCACCCTCAGTCTCCATGGCCAGAATTCTGTGCTCTCCTAAATCTGGTGATTCTGCTTGGTTTGGTTTGGTTCCTTCTCTCTCATGGT
>NMRB01005194.1:0-13086 GCA_002633025.1 Notospermus geniculatus
CACCAACACTGATGACAAGACTAAAACAACATAGGCACTGGGGATAGCGTTGCTATTGGCAACAATGTTAGGCCTTATGTCTCGAATAGTCACTTCCGTCTTCAAGGAAGGTTTTCCACCATATCCATCAACTAACTTTCTTACGTCGCCAAAATCAGACAGTCCCCGAAAATTAGTCACTGACTTCTCGAAATTTCTGCGAGAACGTAGCTCACCGCGATTTCTTGCTCACGTCGGGCACATTGTCTCGCAGACATAGTGTCGCTAAAACATGTATCTCACATCTTGTCTCGCACAGATGCCTATAGCATAGGTAGACAAAATGTCCCCCAACAAAAACCCTGCACTAGGCAGACCAGTTCTCACATGGTTGTTTGAACTGCGTCGTGCTCAGTCATCTGTGACAGTAAATTGGATTTCTTGGTGTGATAAGAAAGAGGACATCATTAGGTAATAAATGGTGGTTTCCAATACCCAAAATGTTTAGCCATGTCCAAGAAATTAACAAATTAATCTCGGTTTCCTTTTTTCTACACACTGTATTTTGACCTATTTTGTGTTAATTTACATGAAAAACGTTATTTCTTATTACGAAACTACTGAAAACAATTTAAAACATACTTATTTGGTTAAGAGGCACCATATTTCTATCTGTTGATAATAGAGTTGTCCCTATTCCTGACAGCTGTGGGCCTGAACTGCTGGCTGGAAATATTACTCGGGCTACTATTTTATTAGACATACCTGTTCAAGCACAATCCGAACGCTCATTTCCTTGGTGTACAATAGCCATTAATTTTCCCAAGAAGCTGCTGGATATCTCAACTTCTCAACCATATGAAAAAAACCGAGTTACGCTGGGCACAAAATGGGTTTCGCGGCCTTCGGATTGAAAAAATCTGTGAAAAATTTGTCAGTAGCCCTATTTAAAATTGACCAGAAAACAAATATCAGGCTTTGTAATGCGTTAAAATGAGTTTCAAATCTGATTTAAATGTGATATAACGATAATTCTACGGAGATAACAACTTCAAATTGTCTTGAACATGTGTTTTGAACGTTTCGTCAGCCCCCCTCACAAACCGGAAGATGAGGTACAAAGCTTTTTACCTGACTGCGCATGCGTCATACATTACCATAGGGTAGGGACACACCTAACGCGATTCGCATGCGACAGGGCGACGCATGCGTCAAAACCTTTGTTTGCGTGCAGTGCGGCGGAAAATAACAAAGGCGTTGCCGCATGCGTCAACGAATCGCGTTAGGTATGTTCCTACCCTAAGGAGGAGCAAGGTCTACGTACATTGAGTTATAATGTGTTATGATGTAACTTACCCACATAAAACTAACTGGTATCTGACAATGTGTTTATACAATAGTACATGTAATACAATAGTAGTCCGGTAATCCTTCCAGCCAACAGTTCAGGATCCATATTCATAAACATACTGAAGTCAAAGTGTGATACTTATCTTTTTTGTTGAACAAAGGATAAGTGTCATACTTAGACTTAAAGGAGCTTGACGTCCAAGTTGTAAACACGATATTCACTAGTCTCGGTCACCCAGCCGAATCTGAGGATCGAACGTTTGTGTCGCAGTACCTGCGGAACGAAACGGTTGGCTGCGCGAGACTACATATTCACTTCAGTACATATCACCGATAATAGGTGTCAGCACAGCGTGGATAGAGAACCAGTGAGTGGTTGAGTGAGTTGCATTGGACCGGGCACCAGTCTAACGATCACGGGGCGCTACTGGTGCTGCCACCTTCACGAAGGAATNAGTCAGTTCAATTCAAACGGCCGTAACTTCTGTCAAAATTAAAATTTAACAGTGGTATCCACCCTAATCTTATTCAGTAGCTAGTATTTTACAGTTCTAGAGGGGATGCCATCCATTAACAGAAAATGCCGACTAATTTTCTTCTAGAGGCTTTTTGGAGGTTTGGCCGGCCTACTATTTATACAGCGTGGGCTGGGAGACTTGAGACATCCCACTCATTCCAGACGTGTGGGGGGTGCGACGTACGGCGACAAGTGGAAACTGCGCCAGACTGTTTCCAAAAATTGTTTGGTTTCATCTCGACACGTCACTTATCTCAGTGTGTGCAGCGATTGCGCCGGAGAAAAAAGGCCGCGGGTGAGTTTTTCTTCGACTGTATTTGTTTTAATTTTTAGCTCACCTGGGGTGAGCTATTGTCGTGGGTCAGCGTCCGTCGTCGTCGTCCGTTAGCAGGGCACGTTTCGTAACCGCTGGTGCTATTGATCTGAAACTTGGTACATATATACCCCTAGGTCAGATGACCTATGACACCAAGTTTCGGTCCGATTCGACTTAGCTTGGCCACCAGGTGGCGGAAATCAAAAACACAAAAAGTGCAATAACTCCTGAACTAATGACTGGATCATCTCCAAATTTTTATCATAGGTGTATCTAATGAGGGTACATTACATATATAACGGGTTTTTGGTTTGACCTACTTTTCAAGGTCACAGAGGTCAAAGTTGAAAATTTTGCCTTCAAGTGACACGTTTCGTAACCGCAGGTGCTGTTGGCCTGAAATTTGTTACATATTTTATACCCCTAGGTCACATGACCTATGACCCCAAGTTTCGGTCCGATTTGACTCTTAGCTTGGCCACCAGGTGGCGGAAACTAAAAACACAAAAAGTGCAATAACTCATGAACTAATCAGTGGATCCTCTCCAAATTTTTATCATTGGTGCTTCTAATGAAGATGCATGACATAAGTAAGAGGTTTTTGCTTTGGCCGACTTTTCAAGGTCACAGAGGTCAAAGTTCAAAATTTAGTCATTTGGTGGCGTGTTTCGTAACTGCTTGGGCTATTGACGTGAAACTTGGTACATATACACCCCTATGTCAGATGACCTATGACACCACTTTTCGGTCCGATTCAATTCTCCGCTTGGCCACCAGGTGGTCAAAACCAAAGCTCAATGTCCAGTAACTCCTGAACTGTAACTGGATTGTCTCCAAATTTTTTATCAGGTGCATCTAACGAGGATACATGACCCTGGAACATTTCGATTTAACAAAATTGTCATTTGTTTTTCTGGTACGTTCACCGAGGTGAGCACATGGTCCATGGACCATTTCATTAATAGTAAAAGTCAGTCACACCACGGACCTGTTGTATACTGACGGGATAGGCAACTCGGGCGTGTCATGTGACCACAGTGTGTTAATTCCCCTATCACGCTGCATTTTCTCTACTCTGTGAAGGCATAACTTTCTTTTTAAAAGACGTTGAATGTTAAAGTAAGCAACAGGCTTTTATGACGCGAGGTTTATGTTTAGCATTTGACAGGTTATGGATTAATCGCCGCTTAAAAATGACCGCCGCTGGTTAGCCTTCATGAAACCGTCCGATTCAAGATGGCGGCTGTGCATGCATTCGAGAAAAGTCTGCCCATTTCAGTTGAAGTAAACAAGAAACGAAGATGGCGGCATAGAGACAGTTGGCAGTGTGGTGGCTCTGGAAATTTTTTGCTGAATAATCTTATTATGAAGTGCATTTCGGATTAGATTTTTGTTCCTGAAGTTCTTGACAGTTTTGGGGCTTTGGCTGGCATGACTGTTGTAAGTTAGTGACTTTAAGGGTCTGTGAATTTGAGCAGTTTGTTCCAATCCAATTCCTTTGTGTCCATGGACTGGGCGTTGATCCCATAGTATATGTACTGAATGCACATGACTGAATAGGATTAGGATTACCATGCATGCGTTGTACACGTAAAGTATTAGGGAGCAGATGTATTGAACTTAGTATATGAACTAAGTATGTCCACGACACCTGAGGATACACATAGGGATAAGGGAATCCGCAAGTTCTTTAAACGAAAGAAAGGAGAACACTCTTCGGGTGAGTCCAGCAGATCTGTGTCTAAAAAGAGCTGTAGGGAGGATCTTGATGAGATTCGCCAGAACCTGGAGGAGAGCATGGACGAGGCCTCAGCACAAGCAGAAGAAAATGAGATGGAGGACGTGGAGGGTTTTCTCAAGGACTTTGAGAAGCGGATGTTGATCTCATTTGATACGTTGAAAACGGACATAAAAGCAAATGATTTTCCCGGCCAAGAAAACATCTCGTGTGATATTTCCACTAAAAAAACACACTCGTTTGGTTTTCTTATTGTATTGAACCTATATGAACTAAGTATGTCTACGACACCTGAGGATACACATAGGGATAAGGGAATCCGCAAATACTTTAAACGAAAGAAAGGAGAACACTTTTCGGGTGAGTCCAGCAGATCTGTGTCTAAAAAGAGCTGTAGGGAGGATCTTGATGAGATTCGTCAGAATCTGGAGGAGAGCATGGACGAGGCCTCAGCACAAGCAGAAGAAAATGAGATGGAGGACGTGGAGGGTTTTCTCAAGGACTTTGAGAAGCGGATGTTGATCTCATTTGATACGTTGAAAACGGACATCAAAGCAAATGTTGGAAAACTGCACAAGAGAGTGATAGATTTGGAGGCCAGAGTGAAAAAACTTGAGAAACAATCCAAGGGGAGTAAGGGCGAGGTCACAGTAGCTTGTGAATGTGGTGATGAATTAAAGTCTCTTAAGATAGAACTGAACCGTTTACAGCAGCATTCCAGAAAGGATAATATCAGAGTTCATGGTCTACAACAGAAAGAAGATAATGAGGACTCCAAACTAACTCTGTGCAACATGATACAGGAACGTTTAGACATTTCATTAGGTAAACGTGACTTTTGTGCCGCACATCGCCTCCCAGTACCTAAAGACCCGCCTAAAGATCGCACAAAAGGAGTCTCTACCACAAAGAAAAAGCATCCCCAGTTGATTGCTAGGTTCAAGGATCGCTCTGACAAAGAACTTGTCATGAAAAATCGTAGGAAACTCAAGGATTCCGGGATCTCGATCACTGATGATGTAACCCCGCAGTACATGGACCTTATCAGACGTGCGGAGAAGTATGACAAGTTTGAAGCTGTGTGGTTCTCCAACTGCAGGGTTCGCGCGAAAACGAAAGGTGCAAAGCCAAGGATCATTGTGCTTCAGCTTTTTGATGACTTCGATGAGCGCTTGTCCACGCTCACTTAACTTAGTTCGTGACTCCTTCCTTCCGGTCTTCATGACCAATCCTCTATCATAAATCAGTTACCTACTGATTATGATTTTTTGTACATCATTCCTTACGGACCGCAATTGGCACTAAGGTCAATCTGACATGAATAATGTTGGCGATTTTTTAACTAATCAATCGCTATGCCTATCACCGTCAATACGTTCTAGGAACAGTTTTCATTATTAGATTCTATAACTGGTGTTTTTTCGTCGGTACACCCGCATGAAGTCAGTATGGTCTTCGAGCTACAACAAACTGTTCGGGTCCGCATGGACCCTAACTCCAAGTTGATATCTAATTGGTATCTACCCATTTTCGTCGTTGCAACCCCACCAGGGATGAGTATTCCCTAAAATTTACTTGCCCCAGCTAATTTGTCCAGACTTTGATCTTATAGTCGTTCTTATTTCTGCATATTTTAGCAGTCTCCGGGGTCATCCACTCAAGACCTGCTAATCTGTTTCATTTGCAGATTGAGCAGGACTTCGTCGTAAATATCAGGATGGCCTTCCTTTTATTGCTACTGCCTGTATGCCTACTCGTAACTAGTGGTACTTTCTAGTTGTACTTTCTTGCACTGTTGCACTGTATTTGTCTCGCTGGTTGAACTTATGCCTACCTTTCTTGGCCCGTTTGTTTTGATTATGTTTTGTGTCAACATCGACAATGGGTAATTCCCTGGATGATTACCGGGCCAGAATTGGGATATTTAGGGGGCGTGTTATGTCCAGCCCTGGTCGCTTTTCATATATTATCAACCCACGTGTTCTTATTGTGTGCCTTTTACTTGCCAACTGGAGATTAGTTACAATGATACTCTTGTTCCACCTGCTTATTTCCTGTGATGTAGAGGTTAACCCTGGTCCATTTTTGAACGACTGCATTATCTTACAGCATGCAAATATACGTTCTCTGACCAGTGGTCACAAACTGAATGACTTGGAAATTGAAATGGTGAATAATAGTAGTAACATAATGGCGGTAACTGAAACTTGGCTTGATGTTTCAGTCGATGATAGTGAAATAAATGTAAACGGCTTTGAAGTTGAGCGAAGAGATAGAAATAGGGATGGGGGTGGAATAGCATTGTATATCTATAAAGATATTGCTTACAAGAGATGTGTTGATTTAGAACCAGATCATAACTGTTTTTATGAAGCTTTATGGGTTCGTCTGTATGTTCCTCAGGGTAGTATTTTACTTGGCGCTTTTTATTGCCCTCCAAATATGCCTGCTAGCGTAGCCGATGAGTTTGTCAATTACTTGGACGCTACGTTGTCCACTCAAGGTGCTACCTCTGCCCAAACTGTTATATTGACTGGCGACTTTAACGCCAAATCAAAGAATTGGTACTCACAGCAGGAAAACAATGCGCTAGGTGTACGCCTTTATGAATATGCGATAGCGAACGGTTTGGTGCAGTTAATTAATGAACCAACTCGTGTTGTTGAAAACTCCAAAAGCCTAATTGATCTACTTTTTACTACCACTCCTGATATTTTCACCAACGTTTTTGTTAACCCTCCATTACTTCGATGTGATCACCAAGTGATTGGTGCTAGTCTTAGCTTTCGCTTGCCAGCACTTTCATATACAAAAGTTTTTTATAACCTTGCGAGGTCTAACATTGCTTCCCTCCAAGAGGCTCTGTTGTCCTTTGATTGGCAAGCACTACTGATGAATGGTGATCCTAGTGACAATGCCAGAATCTGGGTCGACACCCTGATGAATATTATCAACAACAACACACATGTATCAAAAATTACTATAAAGAACAAGGATAAGCCCTGGTTTAAAAACTCCCTGAGACATGTGATAAACAGAAGACACCGACTGTTTCGCACTGCCAAAAGTAGAAATACTCTAGAAGCTTGGTCTCGTTACAGACGCTGTAATGAGGAATGCGAGCTTGCTATAGCGGAAGCAAGGGAGGACTATCACCAATCTATGGTTGACCATTTATCCGAATATGGCACTGCCTCCAAGAAATGGTGGTCGGCCGTCAAGGACCTTACTGGAAAACGCAAACATAATGGAATTCCATCGTTATCTGATTCCATGGGGAATGTAGTAACTGACGATGCCTTAAAAACTAACTTACTAAATGAACACTTTGCAATGCAGAGTACTTTAGACGACCATAATGTGGAAATTCCAGCTGTCACTCCTCACACGAATTCTGAATTAGAATTTATCAATTTTAGTACTGATGATGTATTGAAAATCATTTCATCGTTAAATACCTCGAAGGCTGTTGGTCCTGACCTCATTGGTAATTCATTTATCAAAGAAGTCTTACCACCATTTGCTGGAGAGCTGGCCAGCTTTTTTAACTATTGCATCCAACACAGTGTTTATCCAGATCAATGGAAAATCTCGAACGTTGTACCGGTATTTAAAAAGGGTGATAAATCACTTGTTAACAACTATAGACCAATATCTCTGTTACCCTGCTTGTCAAAGGTTTTTGAGCGTCTAGTTGCTAACTGTCTTATGAAACACAAATAGTTGATAATCATCTTGTGTCCCCCAGACAATCTGGGTTTATGCCTAACGACTCAACAACCAACCAGTTAATCAACATAAGTAATGATATTTTAGATTCATTTGAAAAAGGAAATGAAATGGTGGTTGTCTTTATGGATATAAGCAAGGCATTCGATCGTGTCTGGCACAAAGGATTGCTTGTTAAACTGGAAAATAATGGAATCAAAGGAAGGCTTTTGAAATGGTTTCAAAGTTACCTATCTGAGCGTTTTCAAAGAGTAGTTCTAAATGGTGCACGTTCAGTTCTGTTACCAATTAATGCTGGGGTACCTCAAGGCTCCATTCTAGGGCCTGTTCTTTTCTTGTTGTACATAAACGATATTACCCATGATCAAATATGTACTAACAACTTGTTTGCTGATGATGCATCTGTCATGGAGTGTAATACAGACATTGAGGTTACTATTGATAGAATTTCTCGTGAATTATCACGGATTGAGAGATGGGCAACTAAGTGGTTGGTTACGTTTAACCTGCTCAAGACTGTGTATATGGTATTCTCCAACTGTCATGGAGTGTAATACAGACATTGAGGTTACTATTGATAGAATTTCTCGTGAATTATCACGGATTGAGAGATGGGCAACCAAGTGGTTGGTTACTTTTAATCTGCTCAAGACTGTGTACATGGTATTCTCCAACAAACTTAATCCCACTGTAATTCCTTCCTTCACCTTTTGTGGTGGCCAAATTGAACAGGTAGATTCGCATATGCACCTTGGAATGATCTTCTCACGTAATCTGGACTGGTCCTTGCACATTGATAATGTGCTTGCCAAGTCTTATCGAAGACTTAATATATTGAAAATGCTAGCAAAATCGGGTATTCGAAAAACCTGGATGACTGGATGACTGGATTTACTGGATTGTGCGTCATTGCTCACTGCCACCTGAACTGATTCATTAAAGCTGAACTGCGTGAACAAAAACACCACAGCGGCGCAGTATGGTGGTCTACTGGGCACGTATGCATAAGGTAGAAAAAACAGATCCGGCCTGTTAAGCGGCGTCAATACGTTCAATCTTTTGCCATAGTCTTGTTATTTGAATATACATTTTCGCAAAAAGGCATTGTACAGAAAGTCATTGTACAAATACGTACATGATTCGCGTGATGTGTATGTATTTCAAGAAGGAATTTTGATTGAATTTTGACCATTTTTGATTTGTATGAAAGTTACATATTATATGTAAAAATGTAAAATTTAATGAGGATATCAAAAAAATAGGTGCCAAGGTCATACAACTTATTGTTGTCAAGATATTTGTATTTAAAAAAGCTATTTTCGTTATTAAAGGGTTAATTCAAATCATTATTATTGGGATGAACGTTTTAGGGTAAAAAAGGACGGAAAATGTGTCCGTCCGAAAATAGATACATTCATCCGACAATTGTACGATCCTCTTTGATTTGAATGAAAGTTACATATTATATGTAAAATTTAATGAGGATTTTAAAAAAATAGGTGTCATGGTCATACAACCTTTTGTTGTCAAGATATTTGCATTTAAAAAAGCTATTTTCGTTATTAAAGGGTTAATTCAAATCATTATTATTGGGATGAACGTTTTAGGGTTAAAAAGGGTGGAAAATGTGTCCGTCCGAAAATAGATACATTCATCCGACAATTGTACGTATTGTACGTACACCCACACCCTGCACTTCCGGTCAAAAAACAACTTCCGGCACAAAAAATCACAGCCACCACTATAGAGGGATCCGATCGGTGTTTGTTTTCTAAAAGCACGTAGCTGATTTTATAACCTGCGTTTCTGTTTTGTCAACGTCTACTTTTTGCGGATATAACGGCCCGTAATTATATCTAGGAAAATTCGCGAAATAGAGAACTACAGAAGTACCATGTGCAACCGCAACCTCGATCCCTACGCGGCTGCATTATTTTCTACATAGGTTTGACTGACGATATGACCGCGAACTAGGTTCTGCAGGGCAACCTGCAACCTGCATTTTATATCCGCCGTTTTTCTTCATGTAGTTCAGCTTTAATGAACCAATGCAGGCGGCGGTGAGCAATGACGCACAATCCAGTAAATCCAGTCATCCAGGTTTTTCGAATACCCAGCAAAATCTGTACCTCGCCAGGCTCTTGTGGTATTGTACTACTCCATGATTAGGTCGATTATTGATTATGGTTGTCATGTATATTGTTCTCTATCTGCCGCCGACGCAGATCGTTTAGAGCAGCTTCAGTATAAAGCTGGTCTTATAATAACAGGGGGAATACAAGGGTCCAGTTACTCCAAAGTATTAAAAATGAACTTGGTTGGACTACTATTTCAGATAGACGTTTATATTTTCAAGCTTCTCTCATGTACAAGATTGTAAATGGAGTCAGTCCGCTCTATCTACAAAACATGATTCTCGGTACTCCTAACAGGGATTTGAATATTGTCCTTAGAAATGCTGACCATCTTCGTGTAGGCCTACCTACTGTATAATATGACTTATCCGGCCACCGCGGCCAACCTGCGAACTACGGGAATTATTGACTATACACGATCCAGGCCAAGTTATGAAAGGCCAAGTTAGGGTTACACATCACTTGTGAGTTTGTTTTCAACAGCAGACCGCAGTTTTATTTCACAGTAAGCCTAGGTTTAATTGACATCATTTACTAATCGTGCTGGTCAATTCATTTTGACAAAAGAGAAACTGACCCTCTCCGCGGGATATCCATTACGATGCTCACCAGGCGCAAGATGATTTCCATTGAACATGTAACCCTGACTAGGCCTTTCATAACGTGGCCTGGATCGTGTATAGTCAATAATTCCCGTAGTTCGCAGGTTGGCCGCGCTGGCCGGATAAGTCATATTATACAGTAGGTGTAGATTGACTAAATCTGAGAAGAGCTTCCGAATCTCTAGCATTAAATTGTGGAATTCTATTCCATGGGCAATCCGTTTTAGTAGTAGTATTCTGTCATTTAAATATAACTACAAAAAGGAAAAATTTCCGCTTCCTCGTCTGGATTTCAGTGAGCCAAATACAAAGAAGTCTCAGTGCTGCATTCCCAATAGGCATACTAATTACCCAAACATCACAATGGGAGTTCAGCAAGACCTAACCTGATGCTTCATGGTCCTTGGAGGAATTATGGTGCCAGTAGAGTTCCTCCAAGTTTTGCCGAGTAAAGTACTAAACATTAATTCGAAACAAACTAAACAATGTCCAGTGCATTTTTATTGAATCCCTGGAATTGAACCACATCACTTGACATTCGCTACTATATTTAACTTCCTGACTAATTACTGCTAATTAACAGGGTGATTAATCAGTCAACTGAAGGGACAAAAAGTTATTTTGACTCAGGCAACTGAATCATCAATCACTTAGAAATTTTGAAATATGCCAATATTATTAACGGTTTTTTAATTGCAACCACTGTCTTAGTATGTGCGAAATAGGCCCATTTGGGTAAAGACCAACTCCGTTTCCTAGATAAATTAGCAGAAGAGCTTTCTTTCTACTGGAAGAAAGATGGATATATTTTCACCCTCATATTTCGCCTGGCGTTTGTTTGTAATGAGTTTTATCCAAATGAAATAAATACAAAGCAACGAAACACCATGGCTGAAGCAAAGCATTGGCATGCTTTGTATTGACATCACAACCTTTGGATCGGAATGAAAGACGCCAAGGTCATTGGCTCAAACTGGTATCGATATACTTTATCAAGGTAGCCAAAGGGGAAAGTCAACGGGATAGGGTACATTCCACCTGACAACTGTTAAGCGGCCCATACACGATCAATATTACTGCACAATATGAGGATCACAATGGGCAATATTATTGCCAATCTTTCTTCTACCCATCATGCGAAAAGCACACGACCACCCATTTGGGCCCCATATTGTGCAATAATATTGCGCCGTGTATGGGCGGCTTTAGAATGTGACATTTCGTCTCTCCGTCAATCATTATGGGATGTCTGACAAACATCGAAGCTTCGTCACTGTCCCCAGTCTGCATGAGAAAACATGACTGCACACACCAGCATTAGTGTGTGTCATACCAGGATGCCATGATCCTGTTGTAGTTGCACAACCTGTGACAAACTTTGGATCCAAATGTCTCTCCAGAAATTGTAACTGCTCCAATGTTCTCACATATCTTTGACATTTGTAGCGGAATTGACCAATCGCACAACAAACTAAAAAGAGATCTGAGGCAGGTAAGTTCATCATCATCATCATCATAAGGCTTGGCCCTCACGGGTCTTTGCCTCTTCAGTCGTGTAGACAAATACTTAAGACTTCATGGTGCGCACGGCTTGGGTTTGACGCAAAAATAAGTTTAAAATCTCTCTTAACTATGTACATTGTATACATTGTCCGGCCACTAGTTGAACTTGGTAATTGTCCGTGTTAATTTCCTCCGTTCATCATCGTCTGGGAGGCTAGCTTTGCTTGTACAGAATTTTCCAGTAAAATTCCAATATTCCATGCACTGCTGAATTGGTAGGGTAGAACTATAGTACATGCTGTTGCAGGTAGTTGCGAGAGATTTCCTATCCCTAAGTGATGCAATTACTTCCTTTGATTCGCCAGGACAGTTGTCCGTGTGTTCAATCAGGGTAAGCTGGTCCTCGATGGCAATATTCCGCATTATCGTAGTTTCTGCCAAAACTTAAGGAACACTGTTTAAATTATCTCATCTGACATGAAATACTACTAAGATTAAAGGGCAGCGCTTAAATTGACCCCATCTTCTCACATGTAATGCGAAATAAGATATGAAAGGGCATCGCTTGAATTGGATGTGATGGAATATTAAGATTGTGTAGAGCCCTCTGTACAATTCCATGTCGGTGACACCTCCAAACTGTAACAACCTCAATAGAATGCCCACAACTGTACACATACGTACAGTACAACTCTGCATTTTACAGATTCTTATAAGAAATATTGAGTGTAACCCGTGGAGGAATTATACTTATAACCTTTGATGTTCGCTGGCTGTTTCTACTGTCAGTATAATTCCTCCAAGGTGTAAATGAATGTAAATACTAAAGTGCTTACTATTTTATTGAATAAAAACTGAAAATATGAAATAAAGGTGATCTAAAATCATCGTTTACATCGTTGCCAGCATTTTAGATATGTCTGATCTAGATCATGATTAAAGTGGAGGGTATAGCGGAGTATCTACATTGTATACCTACGAGGCCTTGGAATGTGTGTATGTATGATCTTTGTGTAAAAAGTATGTTTTTTTGTCTCTTTTTCGTTTTTTCTTTCTACAGTGGAACCTGTCTACATTGAACACTCACGGGGAATTTCAAAAGCGTTCATTGTAAGGAGGTGTTCAATGTACCAAGGGTCACCGTACTAGGTGATCCTTTACTGTTAGATCTGGCGGGGAATTTCAAAGTGTTCAATGTAGGCAGTTTGTTCAAAGTA
>NMRB01005195.1:2199-12439 GCA_002633025.1 Notospermus geniculatus
TGTGGATTTTGCGCAAAAAACGGTCTTCTGCCCCCCCCCCAATGACCAAAAAAAATAAAAAAATACGGCCCTGGAAGGGCTGCATTGAACTCCTTAAGTAGGTACTACTAGCCTATGTCATGGCACAGCTTAACCCACCGGCCATGGAGTATTCCTTTATGGCCCAGTGGTTAGCGCGTTGGCCTAGGAGCTATAAGTTAAGCAACGGAGAGCGCGATCACTACGTGGATGTGGTCACCGGCGCGCGCACAATACAAGGGCCTCCAAAGAATTAGGATACCGTAACCTACCAATTTATTTCAGGTGAGCCCGAGCCTTGAAGACGAATACCAATTCCTCTACATCAGTAAACAGCACGTCGTTGGCGTCAGTCCGAGTTTCATCTTCTCCGAGTTCTCGCCGGAGGAACTGATCTGCAGTGAAGAAAATGTAGGGTCAATCGGCCCAGTCACCTTCGTTGGGCCTAGGCCTACCAAAGACAAGAAAGGTACCGCGACAGTAGTTAGTTTGCTGGAAGTGAAAGAAGAAATTTGTAATGTCGTCGGGACATTTGAGTTTTGAAAAGCGGGCCGCACACGAGTGCAATTTTGCCTCCAACCTTGGAGGAATTATACTGACAGTATAATTCCTCCAAGCTCCAACTATGGAGATTTTTGCCTCCTACGTGCATATATCATCGTGTGCGGTGGCTGGAGGCAGAGGTGGAGATGGATTTTTTCCCTCCAACGCAGATCAAACATGACGGAATGACGTCACGCCGCATCTACAGGAGACAAATTTGCAATCGTATGCGGCGGCTGACGCACCGTGTGCGGTGACATGAGTCATGATGCTGAGACAAAAAACTCCTATGGAGGCAACGTCGGAGACAGAATTGCACTCGTGTGCGGCAGGCTTAAGATAGTTGCATGGCTTGCAGGATGTTCGGCGAATTATTGCCTACTATAGTATCGCTTTATTCTTTGCTCAGTCGAAAATAACTATGATCTCCTGGTGAACTCCGGCTCGGAGTCCGACTCTGACAGCGACCTGCCTCCCCTGATCAATATATCGGAGGACCACTTCTCCTTGGCCGATATCGAAGACAAGCCGTCGCCGCTGATCATCGTCCCCGTCGAGGTCAAAACCAAGCCGGACAACAAGGAAACAGCGATTGTCCCGTACAATCCAGCAATCACTCTGCCTATCTTCAGCATGAATGCAAAAGAAGCAGAGGACGAGCTGCTGCGTCCTATTTCCACCATCAAGACACCGACTCCGCTGAATAATATGACACTGAAAGGCGCCTTTGGCGGGCCGGCTTTTTCCGTGGTTGGTATACCGTCGACATTAGGGAGGTTTCGCAAATCTGACGAAACACGAAGTGCGAAATACGAAATTGGACTTCACTTCCATGACGTATAATGTATTTCACGAGATGGTTGGTACCAGAAATATCGCCTGCTGCAAGAGCGTCTTTTAGCGTATGACGTTAGACCGATAGAGTTACGGTCACGGTGTATGTTAAACTTTGCAATTTATCTTTCATATCGACTTCGTAGATACGAATTAGAAATACAGGATGCACCATAACTCTCTCGGTCTTACATGATATGCTAAAAGACGCAGGCACTGGCAGCAGGGACATTTGTGGTACATTTGTGGTAGCAACTATCTCCAGAAATACATTAGCTCCTGGAAATGAAGTTAAATTTCGTATTTCGTACTTTGTGTTTCGTCAGATTTGCGAAACCTCGCTGTTATTTTGCCTGCTGAAGAATAATCAATGCCTAATAATAAAGTGATACGTATGCAGAACATTCCAGATCCCAAACTTTGTTGGCACATTCCAAAGATATCAGAAATAGTGGTTGCACAGACGTAGTGGGTTACCATCGGATGATCAATTTATTTAAACTCTCCTCATTTTTCATGAAGCTTTCCAAATCAATCGACGACAAAGTGTTCGACGACTTCTCGAAGCTTCTAAACAACCTCCACGTCACTACACCTCAACCAGAACGTCCTCCTGAGAACAAGACCGACGTCAAAACTGTCCTTGGTGGGAAGGTCACCAAGAGGCGGTTCTTCTGTAAGGTGTGCCGCCACAAGGCAGATCTCCTGGCTGAGGCCAAGGAGCAGATCGCGTGCCTGAAGAGGGAGAAGGCTGAGAGCAGGAAGAAACTGAAAGATGTCAAGGAGGATGTGGACCTCAAGGTAAAGGGCCTGTCACACTGAAGTAGTTCTGAAAACGTCCTGCCCCGTCCTAAATAATCGTAAAACGGGCCCCGTAAAAAGTTGCCACTACGTCCACTCCGTTGGCACACAGTTTGAGCCCGTTCGGCAAAATTTTCAAGAACGTACTGAGAACTAGCCCAGTGTGACTGGGGCATAAGTAATACCATGGTAATACCCCCATCACACTGAGCTANGTGCGAACGGAGTGGACGTTGTGGCAACGTTTTACCGTCTTTTTACGAACTTCGTGGACGGGAAGGGTGCTCCAGTACATCGAAGCATTATTTGGCCAAGGGTACACGTTCTAGCCCGTTTTACGATTTTTTAGGACGGGGCAGGACGTTTTGAAAACGACTTCAGTGTGATGGGGGTATAACGAACGCTTGGAGTAGTTATGGGTCAGGAAATGGTTGGACAAGAGGCAAACAAAACTTGAGCTCAGCTGATCATGTCGACAATAACTGGAGGGTGTTTCAGAAAGTGTTTCGTCTGACACCAGAAAATTTTCACCATTCTTTTGTCTACTGGTGAAAGGCTGTTTCTTGAAACTCTACAATATTCATGTCAGATCTAGGTATCATGGAGCTCTAAATTATGGCACCCTTTAGTTTTTGGTGTCGGACGGAACGATAGATTTTGCTGGTAAAGTTCAATATGTTTTGATACCCTCCTTCAAATGAGTGTACACTGTATGTGTACATCCCAGATGGAGAAACTAATAGTTAAAGGTCTATATTATCAAATACTACATTTGATTTTTGGAAAATCAATGGCACAAATCTTTGTGATCATTTCAAGGTTCAATTTTGCCCCATTTTCTTGGGTGACCAATTTTGAAACACACCCTGGACCACAAACTGCAGAATCGATTTTCAGCATTATCGTTGAATTCTCCAATGCAGATTCTTATCCTTGACGAGCTGGCCAACCAGGTGAAGCATCTCATCTCCGAGAACGCCAACCTGGTGACGATGAAGGAGAAACTCGAGAGGCAGGCGGACTGGTGGGAATGCTCCTCGTGCAAGACCAAGGAGGACTTGACCACCGCTATTGAGACCCTCCGCTCTGGGAACAAGAGGCTCCACTCGCAGAACAATGCCATGGAATCCAACCTCCAGGCAAGTGGGACATGCGTAGAAAGTCGCCATCAGCATTCTACACCTCTCTTGACTCCGAACGTTGTCTTTTGCAGCGCTCCTTCCAATTTCGCTCTCGGTCAGAAAAGACTCAGGCTCGACCTTGTTGTGTAGGCCTATCTCTCAGCATACAGAGAGGATTACAGGGGCGTAGCTAGCAGTTATTGCGTAGGGGGCAAAATGGATAGAGTCTGAAGGGTGAAGCTGGAGGGGTGTATGGGGGCTCTCCCCGAGAAAAAAATGAAAGTCTACACCCTCTCAGATGCATTTTCCCCNGGGGGGGGGGCATTAGCCCCCTGCCCCCCCCCCCCGCTAGCTACGCCCCTGGGATTCCGATTCTCTCAACACCAAACCGAATATTCACTAATGAAATGATGGGGCGAGTGGTCTCATTCGGTCAGGTAGTCGTTGTAATTTGTTAAGAATGTTCTTTTCTTATCACAGAATATTGTAAACGATCGCACCAGACTGAACAAGGAGCTGGACTCACTGAAATGCCAACAGCACGACTTGGGGGAGAGGTACGCCTCCCTTGAGCAGCACCTCAATGACATTATGTTCACACTCTCCCAGAAGGGCGTCGATAAGATTGTAGACAGGAACGGTAACACCACAACCCTGGACATGACTAAAGGGAAAATATTAGATCTCGACGGGTGGCAGGTGGCCATGCCAAAGAAAACTGGTAGGTTGACGGCTTCAGGCTTTCTTAAAAACTTTAGAGTGGTAGTGAGTTTGTCTTAAGGGTTATGCAAAGTGACTCGAAAAAAAATCTCGGGTCTCCTCGGGAAGCATCAGAAAAAGGGCCCCCAAGCCTTATTTTCTCAATTTTGTGTGCAGTTAGTCAGATGTTTTGCGTCAAAAATTCGAAATTTCGAGCCACTTTTCATAACCCTTAACAAGAGAAAAAATGGAAAGGTACGGTGAAAGTAGGTGGTTCATAGTCTGATCAGACAGTGATCTGCCGACTTAACCCGAGTTGCTCCGAGAACGTGTCTTTGGAACTGGAGGAGCAGTTCGTTTAACACTCACTTGGCATTCATTTTCAGGGAAACTTTTGGCAACCATTTCCGCCAAGAACGAGATCATCCAGGACCTGAGGTCGGCCATAGAGAAGCTGGAATCGAACATGGGGTCTCTTGAAGGGGACACAGAGAAACTCAGGGAGGAAGTGAACGTAAGAGATAGGCCCAGATACATTGATGTTAAGCGGGCCGCAAACGAGTGCAATTTTGCCTCCAACTGTGGAGATTTTTGCCTCCTACGTGCAAATGTCATCATGTGCGGTGGTCAAAGGCAGAGGCTGAGACGGATTTTTTGCCTCTAAAGCCTCGGTTATGTCGCCCTACGCTGTGATAGAAATAGCGTCAACTAGTTGCAACTGATAACTTATGTCGCCACCGACTAGAAAAATACCGATCCATCGCAACTACGTGGAACTAGTTTATCGCCGTCTTTTGAGTGCTTATGTCGACACAGATTTCTTTTGATTTTAAGTAAGTTGAACATGTGCGACTTTCAGGATCTGGATATTTTTATAGTACGTTTGAGTCATCTGGAGCTCGATGGGCGTATGTCAATGGGGAACCGGCGAACCAATCCGACAGAGGCACTGACGCACAACTACGGTGTTGACGCTAGAGGCACTCGCGTCACTCCTTCAGTGATCACCAGTTGAATGGGCGACGATGTAGTCCGATGTGATTTTGATTGACTGCCTGGGTCACACGTGTGCAAATATATTATCAATTATTACGCAGATCTGTAAAGAGTGAACTAAAAAATCTTAGTGTTCATCCTATGCAATCTTAATTTGATAATTTGAGGCTTTAAATCACATTTACTCTACGAACTTGCAAGTTTGGAAGACGCTTCGGTACCTACGGCACCATGACGACATCCTGTCGTCAATGTCATCAAACCACGTCGTGACGACGTCAGACTGTGACGTGCTTTGCAATGACGTCAGCTCTACTGTTGGACTGAGCGCCTCTAGTGTCAACACCGTAGTTGTTCGTCAGCGCCACACGCGGCACGCCGGTTCCTCNAAAAATATCCAGATCCTGAAAGTCGCACATGTTCAACTTACTTAAAATCAAAAGAAATCTGTGTCGACATAAGCACTCAAAAGACGGCGATAAACTAGTTCCAGGTAATTGCTACCGATCGGTATTTTTCTAGTCGGTGGCGACATAAGTTATCAGTTGCAACTAGTTGACGCTATTTCCATCACAGCGTAGGGCGACATAACCGAGGCTTAAGGGCGACAAAAACGAGGCTTTACGCAGATCTAACATCCGGAATTACGTCACGCCGCATCTACAGGAGACAAATTTGCAATCGTGTGTGGCGGCTGACGCACCGTGTGCGGTCACAGGATGCTGGGACAAAAAACTCATATGGAGGCAACGTCGGAGACAGAATTGCACTCGCGTGCGGCAGGGTTAGGATCCGAGAGAGTCCACTTCCGCTAGGCTCTCGTGCCTGTTCTCGTCAAGGGCGTGAGCAAGAACAGCAACGTCGGGTGCTAGAAAATGGGTACAGGTAACAGACGAGTGTGTCATCAAATGTTCCCGACGTTTATCGGAAGTCATTTCTGAGAACATCGTTTGACAATTTAGGCCTACTTCGTGGTCGAAAAGAATCTTAAACCTCATGGACCTCCTTTCTTTACAGGCTGTTTCATCTGAGCGTGACCGCCTCAAAAAAGAACTTGACCATCTCCAGCACGACCACCTAGACGTGAAGAACCAGGAAGAATCCGTCTCTAGAATGCTCGGAATGGAACGCAAAGACAAAGTCGAGCTGATCAAGCAACACAAGGCGGCCGAGAAGGACTATCTGAACAGAATCGACAGCCTGACTGCCGCCTTGGAGTCCGCAAAGATTGACGCCAAGGCCATGAGGAATCAATGCTGTGGCACTGATTCCCCGACGGCCGTGTCTACATCCAGCCAATCTGAGACAGTTAAAACTCTCCCGAAAGAAGTACGGACCACGGATAAAAAGCGGACGACCAACAAGGCCAGGGAGTCTTGTTCGAAGCCCGGACGAGCTGAGACAGTTGACACGCAACCTTCGCCGGACACGACGAGCGTTCCACTGACCGTTCAGACACCACCGCTGACCTGGTACGAGTTCCCTATGGATTTGGTATCATTCGTGCCAGAGGAACCAATCCTTAAAAACAACCGCCATGAACCACCAAAGGAGCCGGAATGCCGGATGTCCACCTCTGTAGAACGACCCATCAATCCCTTGTGGCCGTTTTGCGCTTTCAAGGATGATGTAAAAGTAAAACCCAAGGAGGTACCGAAAAAGAAGAAGGAACCGGAACGGTACAGCAGTTTCACGCCCCTCTGGTTCGAGTCCTTGTTTTCCTTCAACACAAACAAGGAGAAGGATAAGACGGAAATGGTACCGGAAAAAGACGACTCCAGGAGCGCTTCCAAGACCAAGACAGCAGACGATGATAAGAAACCAGCAGACGACAAAATGGAAGGAATAAAGAAGTTGCGATTTTCGCCAATCAAACGTCCTGACGTCACTCTCACCCCGGACGTCACCCCAACCTCTGCTAAGGCCAAGAAGATGCGCTACTCTGCTAAGACAAGGAAGGCGAAGAAGGCCGAATTCTCTCGCATGATCAAAGACTGTGACATCCCCCGACTGCACGAGCCTGAGTCCCTTCGAAGCCGAAGTACGTCTCCCATTGACGTGACCAAAGACTTTGTCTGCCCGTATTGCGGGTACTTTTTTTCAAGCGGAACATCCCAGATGACCATCAACAGACACCTGCGCTTCCATTCAAAGCTCAACTCACACTTCGGTTAGACACACAAATCCAAGTCAAATCCAAGTCCCTAGCAAGTAGAGAATAACTAATATAAAGCCTTTTTAACTTTACAAAAAAGAAAAAAAATAGAAAAAAAGGAAGTTGACAAACCAGTCTTCAGCAAAAAAATCCCAAAAATATAAAACAAAATCAAAACAAAAACAAAAACAAAAAAAGGAAATCTTTCGTTGATAATGAACATGTCATTTTTTAAAATTTCCTTTCTTTATGTTGCTTTTAATTTAGTTGCTATTTTCATCTTATATCTTTTAGTTTGTTTCCATTGATTTTCCTCTTTCTTCGTTGTTTTTTTCCATCTGCCTTTTCTTTTGTTTTCCTTGTTTATTTTTCAGTTGCCTTCAACCTGCCTTTATTTTAAATTCCGCTTCTTTTTTAGCTGCTTTTTTATATTTTTTCCTTTTATTCTTTAGTTTCCTTTACCGCCTTTAGTTCCCCATTCCAGTTTTGATGACATGTCATTAGTTTCCGAAATATCCTCTCCGACATACTCCGTAGTGCCGTGCCGAATTTGTCACCTTTTGGGAAGAAAGTCGTGCGACATGGCCGAGGAGTCATTTCTCAGCACAGCAGCAGATGGAGACTGCCCTCTTTTCCTGAATGTGGCTCCCTCGGTGGTCGTCTTGGTATCAGCAAATCTTTCAATGGGAAAAAATGTCGGTTTCTGCTAAAATTTCTGGAGCATCCGCGCTCTCCACGGGTTGGCGTTCGCAAAAGCGAATCTTCATCTGCTCACCCACGTTTCGGACTTGACACAATCGCCAAGAGCATGGTCTGCAGCAACATTTTGTCCCTGCACCCGAGCTATGATGATTCCCTGCGGGTTTGTTCCTTTGGTTCTGTTCAGTTTTTTGGCCCTTATTCTGCTCTAAAGTGGTTGTTTTTGTTTTCGTCACTCAGCCCCAACTCTCACTGGCAATCGTGATGCATGCTCACAATTCGAGCAAAGATACTTCTCATGTATAGACAATTCTCAAATTGACGTATGGTAAACGAGAAAGATCTGCGCACTTCCGCCGAAATCGTGAAACTGAACATGAATGACGTGACGCAGAGAACCCCGTGACTTCGACGACGTTGCATGAGCTGGTTTCAGATCGAGGATGTGGTTGCGATTTCGGCGGAGGTGCGCAGATCTGCGAATTCGAGAATAGTGTATTCCACGCCATTCTTTGTTTCTTTTTCTCACCAGGTAGCTCCTTTTTTAAATTTGTGACGTCATATCTTGTTTCACTCTTCATAATTTCTCTTCTCTTCTTCTCTCATTCCACACACTCTTGTTCTTTCCTTCCCTGAGTTTTCTAACTGATGGCCTTTACCTCTTTTTATGCATTAGTATTTTATCTGCCATTTTTCTTCAATCATTGACGGCCTTCGCCACCCTTTTTTGTGCATTTACGTTAATTTTTCAAAAAAAGACGGCTAAATTGCCATTGTTTTTTAATATTTTATTGACGCCATTTGTTACTTTTTTATATGTTTTGTAGTGCGCTCTCTTTTATATAATTGACGGCATTTGCCACTTTTCTATGTTCAGGATGTTGTACCATTTTTTTAAACTAACCAGTCGATTCATTTTTGATTCAAGTTTTTAATGTCTATCACTAACCCCAATTAACGGCGTTTGCCACTTTTCTACTTTTTAACCCTCTTTTTTAAATCACGGGACAGACTCCTTACGGCTGTTCGCCCTCTGTCTCGCAGGTCACGAGCTGATCATGACTCACGTCTGGCTCGTCACCCATGGTGCTATCATTTTGTTCATTTTTTCCCTCGTCGTTTCTTACCAATGGCCTACCCGACCATGACTCATCAACACTTTTTTTATCTAAATGTACAGGTTTCTTTGTAAGTGCTTCTAAACTTTCACATTTTTACTAACACAGCCTTCCTTTGTTTATTTCGCAAATAGTCCTGTTTTCATTTTTCCACTTTTTGCAACACCCCCTCGTTTCAAGGAGCCCAGTCTCGCGCAGCCAGCCGTTTTGTTCCCCATTGTTGCTTCATAAACTGCTTGGCGATTCAGCGGCTGGGAGACCGAGACTACAAGGAACCCGTCGCATCCTACCTTTCGGGGTACATTTACCCCAGCAATGGTGTATCTAGACTGTAGGCCGTTCATACGCCACACTTGGTTCAAATGATAATGCTGTTTGTATCTTTGTTACTATGTTGTTTGTTGTTTGTGACATTTGTAACCTAGTGGTGGTTCTGGTAAATCTGGGTGCAGGCTACTCACACTGTAATTTTTGTGTTGAATACATGCTATTGAGCATAGTGTGAATACCGCGCATGCAGCTTTACTGGGGTAGGTAACGACCAACATTTCACAGGCCACTTTTTGTTGACAGCTGGCGCCACGGGCGGCGATTGCGTCATTCTCCAATATCGTAATTCGTAGCAAAACTGCAAAACGGCAACACTGCAGTGTTGGAGAATGTGTGATTACAATACAATGCATACGTGCATATCCTAGGACCGAGAGTTAGGCGCATTCTACATGTTGTTTGATAAGCGGTAGTTTAACAACATTGTCAATAGAGGTCTCCCTTAACGTGGATACGCAGGATAGGGGAGAAATACAGTGCCGCTTTAAAAGTATGAATCAAGCTTAGTCTCGGTAGGAGACAAATAAAAAGAAGACAAATAAAAACCAAAAAAAAAGGAAAAGGTAGGCCTAAATACCAAACAAACAAAAAAGACAAACTCGTTACAGGAAAACTACTGTTGGCGTCAAGGACACCTGATGACATCCCCGGGATACATCCTGAGAACATCAGGGGTTCTTAAAGCTACCAGACATCCGGAATGCGGTATAGGGACGCGGAATCCCCGGCGGAACGATATGTTGTATACGAAAAAGCATTGCATTTTCCGTTTCCGCGTTCCGCAATCTGCATTCCGCGTGTCAGCTAAACGTAGCTTTAGCGCTGGCTCCATTCCTCACCGCACACAGAGTTTGGGTGTGGTGACGAAGGGAGTCACATCATTCACAATGATGTGGACTTTCCGAAAGCACGTCGTTCTGCCGTTC
>NMRB01005195.1:12497-24444 GCA_002633025.1 Notospermus geniculatus
GGGGGGGGGGGGATTACACTAATTCACTGCCATTAGGGTCAGGGAACAAGTTTTGTGGTTAATATCACTGGCGAGGGGAAGCCTGAGTGCCGAGTTGCCACGACGATTGGACAATTCTTAAAATCTTTGTGATATTCCGTATGTTTATTGAAAGCCATCCTGGATCACACTTTTTTGCAGTTCCACTTTATTGTTGAAAATGTTAAAACAGAAAGCCATCCAAGGTGATCACATGTGTATTGACTGTTTCTATTGTTAGTTAGGGCTGGGCCCTGTCAGTCGAAACCAACCTTGGGACTATCTGGGCATCCAGGGCCCGGTTGCACGAAACTCACGACTGCGCTATCTTGGTGTTAGCGCTATCTTCATGTTAGATGACGTAAAAATCCATTGTTCTTTTACGTCATTTAATATCAAGTTAGCGCTAACACCAAGATAGCGCTGTCGTGAGTTTCGTGCAACCGGGCCCTGTACTTTAGCATTATATAATGAACTTAACAAATCCTAATAAACCATTCAGAAATCCTCAGGGTTTCTGAAAGGTTTAAGGATTCGGTAATTTTATTTTGAAGAAATTGCCACCACCACTGAAAAGGGTTCAAGATAGTATCAATGTTAGTTTCCATAGTTTGGTTGTAAATTTGATATTAATAGCGAGGTTTAGCACCTCTCCGACTTCAACTTCGAGAATGAATTGCAGTCCGCTGTAGGCATCCTTGATAAAAACAATTTGATAGAAGTTTTCAATTCGTCAAACACCATAAATTGAAGGCAGAAAAATATGGCCTTATAAATCAGAAGTGTGGATACCATAAATAATGAATATTGAAGTTGTAATCCTAGTTGTTACGACTTGAAACACGACTATAATAGGCCTATTTGCGATTTACATGTATGTGCACTTTTGATTTCGAGTCAAAATTTTATTCTGCCACAAAGTTACGGCATTTTACGATTTGCAAACGTCTATCAAATTGTTTTTATCAAGGATGTCTACAGCGGACTGCAATTCATTCTGGTAGCTGAAGTCAGAATTGGAAAGGTGCTAAACCTCGCCATTGACAAGGGAAGAACTACTTATCATTCTCTGTATCAAGAAACAAGTTATCAGATATAAAGAGAAGATGAGAATTGAAGAGATGGTTATTACACCCTTTATTTAGTTATCTTATCCCAAACCACAACCCTAACCCAGTCAATCTCAAGTCAATACAAAGCTGGGGTAATACATGTAGAATTTACTGCTACATTGGTATCAAGGGTGTAGGAATTACAGGGCCGGATCCAGGATTTGGGAAAAGAGGGGGCACCCTGTGCTACTAAACATTGAAATCTGTGGTGAATTTCAAAGATTTGCTCCAAATAGACTATCACTCCAAAAGAGTCAGCACCTGACGGGGCAGCGTCATGACGTCCCGCACGTCAATCATTTCTGAACTCCATGACGCGACTCCAAAAAAATCTGGTTGTTTCAGCAATCATGACGTCGTGAAACAATTTGATTTTTTTCCGTCTCACGTCCAGGCAACATGAACTGACGTGCGGGACGTCATGCACGTTACCCTGTCAGGTGCTGCACTCTTTTGTAGTGGTATTGTCTATTCCAGAATTTTATGGTCGCTTTTACAGATTTGTTGGCCAAAAGGGTGTGCCCTCCCCCTTGGATCCGCGCCTGCGGTGAAGGTGGCGGGGGGTACACACATGCCCCTCCCCTATGGCAGCAGACAGGTTCTCTGCTGTGTAAGCAGAAGAAAAATTTCAAGTTTGTGTTCGTTCTGCAGTGAAACTTTATAGTTGACCGATTCCATATCTCTGTGTTCTAGCCAGAAATTTTTCCGAACAGGGTGTGATGACTGCATTTTCCTATGATTTTAAGGCCCTGGATTTTCAAACAGGGTGGGAGTGAAATTCAAACAGGGTGGTGTAACAGAAAATGCATCGCGAGTTACATTTTCAAACAGGGTGGTAAAAATTTAAACAGGGTGGTAAAATGACCTAGATTTTTGAACAGAGTGGTACTGCCCTGTTTAAAAGGCCTAGCGAGAAGACTGTATCTGATCAATTCATTATGTACAAAATCAAAATCAGGAAGCTGAGGGAGTGAATAATGAACTGAGATTGTATACTTGTATGACAATCATTTTTAGTGCCAAAGCTCTGCAATACAGGGTGGCTCAAAATGGGACACTTTACTGCCGTTATTGGCCGCCACCAGTTAGCGATCATAGTAGAGCTTCACAAAATTTGACATCAGAGAAATGCACAGCATGACGTCATCCATAACAGCATGGACGCCATGGCTTACGTCTGTGATGTCGAATATTGTGACGTTCTGGGAACGATAACAGGCGGCCTCTAACGGTATAAAGTCTCCCATAATACGAACAAGCATACGAATTTTTGCGGATGGTTTTTTTGTGGACCCACAATATTTTTGCTCCAGAATAATATTTTGCGCCTTAAAAATTTGCGGCCACCTCAGCACCGCAAAATTAACATGCATTGTAACAAACTACAAGACTAGAGGAAATTCATCAGTGACATCCCCATTCAACATGATCTATTGGCATGTGGTGCATTATGCGAAATGCGTGTTATTTTTGTGGTCGTGCCGACAACGTTGAATTTGAAATAATTTTTACGCGTATTAAATTTGCGGAGGTGATAGAAGAACCACAAAGACCGCAAAATAAAAACGTCCGCAAAAATTTCCCGTTTTACAGTACTTCTTCTCTCAAAGGAAACTGTTCCAAAATGACTTCTTGTATGACACAGCCCTGGATTCTTATAGGTTCTATATTCCAAATCCATACGCAAAATCAGTTAATAACTGACTGCTGCTTGTGACAAGCAGCTCATATCATAATCCCCGATGGGTCAACATTCTCGGTCAACATGGTCACCTGACCCGTTGACCCGCTATGTGTTGAAAACTCCTTCGAAATTGATTTGTCAAATCAAATAACACAGTGTGGTACGAAAATTCACAAAAGTTTCATTGTCATTCGGCGTCGGTTCGACTGTGACGTCAATTGTCCTCCTGAAGCAAGTCGAATTTATTTTCTATTTCAAGCTGTAGTCCATGTTTCGACGTATCCTCTAACTGCCGATTTCCACCTTTCACAGTTTCGAATCTATTTTTGGGATTTTCACGTTCGCTGAAAAAAAGGATGAGTAAACGTGAATAAGAGCGTAGAAAGGACGATGTGATACTGCACTGACAGCTACATCCATCTTGATAGAAAACAATTACGGCGATCTACACATTCTCGCTCATTTTTTGGGTGGAACCTCTCCATTGAGCACGCCTCTGGGACAGTCAGATGTTGTCCTGAATAGACCGTTCTCAAATTGACATAAACGACAAAGATCTGCACACTTCCGCCGAAATCTCAAACAACCTCGGTCTGAAACCGAATGATGTAAATGTAGACAACCCCACGACAGTGACGTCGAAGACGTTGCGTCAGACTTGACCATTGCTGACTCATGGATTACGTCACGCCAGCCTGTTTCAGATCGAGGTTCTGGTTGAGATTTCGGCGGAAGTGCGGAGATCTGCGAATTTGAGAATCGTCCATGTCGTCTATTGAGAGTGTTCTCAAAAGACTGTCTCAAATTGACGTGAACGACAAAGATCTGCGCACTTCGCCGAAATCTCAACCACAACCTTGGTCTGAAACTGAATGACGCAACGCAGACAACCCCACGACAGTGACGTCGAAGACCCGCAGTGTTTTCCCTGATTAAAAAACACGTGACGGCCCGTCACGTTTAGAATGCAAACGTCTGTGCCTGCGCCACGTTAAAAAATCTACGTAGTGGAACCGCCACGCTTAAAATATCCACCGTCACGCAAAAAAAATCGGCCGACACGCATTCTGAGCACTCCCAACGCTTGTTTTCATACGGACGCAACAGAGGAAGATGGTTGTTACACACCCCTTTCAACAACGATAATGGATCGGTCCAATTATACTACCTTCACCACCCGTCTAGCATTGTCTAGTTCATAAACTTGCCAACGAGATTTCATAGATGGCGCTCGCCTCATTGCGCGCGCTTCGGTCCGTCAAGAAAGTTAGTACTGCGTTGCGTTTTCGGGCACGGAAATGGCGTCTTGCAGTGTTCTAGAATCAAAAATTTTCTACGCGAGGGGGGGGAAACCCCCCCTCGCACACCCCCCCGCTCGGGGCTACGCGCCTCGGCTGCCGCGCTTCGCGCGTCAGGCGACCGTCACGTTTCAACTAAATCCCAGGGAAAACACTGAGCTGGTTTCAGGTTGAGATTTCGGCGGAAGTGCGCAGATCTGCAAATTTGAGAATGGTCTATACAGAGGTCAGAATGAACAGATGTGACCAACTAGGGATTAACCTTTCTGCTGTCCTGAAGAGATGTCCGCATGGCAGAGGCGACTCGCGAGCGAATCTCATCTGTCTTCAAGGCCCTCATTTCATTAGAGCATAATATCACCAAATCTTTCTTCAATACTTACAGTTCTTTTTCCTTTAGCCTATCTGACGTATTACTAGTTTGCCCTAAAGAAGGGAAGTGCATCTCGCTTTGTATATCTGGCGCCACCTTAGGATTCCTCCGCCTCACCGGCGCCGATGCACCCGTACCCTCTGCCATTGCTTTTCTCAATCCGGGTGGAACGTATTTTGCGGGCGCAGCTTTTGTTGGTTCTTCCTTGGGCACCTCCGGCGGTTGGTCGCCTGATTCTTGACTACCTGTTTCCACCGCTTGCTGTGACACTGCTACATTTGCCCATGGGCCTGTGTTGGTATTTTTGGAGCCTGGACTGTCATCATCTTCATCATCGTCTTGTTCCTGGTTTTCCCTGTCTTGTTCAGCATCATCTCTGCAATGGAAGGAAGGGCAAAATTTTGAACTTCGCTGCGATCTTGAAAAGTACGTCAAATCTAAAACCTATTATTATGTCATGCATCCCTCATATAAAGAATACCTTGACAAAAATTTGGAGATGGTTTAACCAGGCGAGCTAAAACAAACCATAAACTTACACAATTTGTAAGGCTTTTATTTTCAATCCTTCGTAAGTAACCTCCTTTTCGTCAACTTCGATCCATTCTTCATCTTCCTGAAAAATAGATGGAGAAGATATCAATGACAAGTGGAGGATGGTAGTCGACGGTGGAGGACGGCAATTAGCACGTAACTACAGCAGCATCATTCATTGGCAGGGCCATACACAGCCACTTGGCAAAAGGGCCTTAGGCCCTTAAATTTTTTTAGCCAACCTAACCAGCTAACTGAACTCTATCATGCTATCGATACGCCTACCCACGGCGAGTAAAAACAGACAGATTGCCCACGGGCGGGGCCCGGTGGTGGACATGTGACGGACGGGGGCTTTTAGCGTGAGGCTGGGCCTACCGGTATTATTGGTAGGCTTTCAGTTTGAGTTATCAAACTCACTGCATGATCAACACAGTCACAGGCTAGGCCTAGGCCTAGGCCTTGACCTGCCCCCTAGGCCCACACACATGAAGAAATGAACACCCACCTCTTTTTTCGAGTTGTCACCTGTAGATTTACCAGCATCAGATTTATCCCTTGGTTTCTTCTTCTTCTTGGCTTTTTCCGATTTTTGCGTTGGAGTTGGAGCGGCCGAAGAAGTTTGCGACCCGTCCTCCAACAAGTCGGCGGCTACGAACTTATTTTTCTTGCTTTTCTTTCCTTTCTTATTATCTTTCTTGGCGAAAAAGTCATCCAGACCATCATCTTCATCTACATTAGCCATAGTTTATTAGAGGGTTTGGGTGGATAAGGGGAAAATGGGGAAAACTTCGCAATAACTTGATCAACAATATGGACTTCCAGTGATCATGCATGTCATGCACGTTGTACCACACTGCATGCACTGCACACTGGTGTTTGGTCTATTTGGTATAGAATCTGCAGCTTGTCATTTGGTTGTAGAACTAGGCTCCGTCACTTCCGCGCTCAAGACGTACCGCGAATTTATTAGACTAGTTTCTAATTTGGCCGCTCCATTTCCGCGGCGTCACTGTACAGTCTTTGCCAAAAGTTTATCACCACCTCATACCTTGAATATTTCAAATACTACTGCGCCAATTTTAACACGGTTTGTTCCACATGAAAGTATATCTTCTAAGTCATATTTCTGCATCAAAATTTTGGATATTTGGAAATATCATAATTCTGCAATAGCTCACGAGAAATCACCAAAAATCAATTTTTTATTATGTAATTTTTTGGTGACTTTTGTTGCAGACTATAGAGTGGAACTTTCTACGGATTTGGGCTTTGTTTCATCAAAATATGCTGAGATACATGTATTTGTCAATTTGAGATAATCAAACTTTTGATAATTTGAGATTTTCCTGCTTTTCAGGAAATTTTGATGCCAACTAGATGAAGCTAACCTCTTGTTTACAAAATTTTGCGACTTTTGCGTATTGCATATTTTTCAAAATACCAAAATTGTTGATATTTTGAAAAAAAACATGCCAGTTTTATGCTAAAAGTTCCAAAATTTCATACTTCTACGTTTTTAGGTGAGCTCTGTCTACTCATGACAGATATCAAAGTTTTGTGAAAAATTGGAAATTTTCAAATTACCGAAATTTTGATAATCTCAAATATCTTTATAATATCTGGTTTAGGCTTCATTTCATTATCATTATCATGATAAATTGTAAATAATTGCACTTGCACTCCTTCCACCACTATGGATTGATGGATACATTCCCGAGACAGATGCCATCAACCCCTCTTCTCCATCTTATCTGTCCTCTGTCCTGCACGGTTTATTATGTTAACTTCCTCCAAAGTAATGTACTCTTTTACAAGGAGATAATAAACCTTATTTGAATTGAATTGAATATCTCAGTAACCACTCGACAGATTTTGATGAAACAAATCGCAAAGTCTTAAGGTTCCACTCTAGCTGCAACAAATGTCACAAAAATTACATAATAAATATAATGTAGGCCTATGTTAGGGATTTTTTTCTGAAGCGCTATACATAATTGCGATATTTCCAAATATTCAAAATTTTGATGCAGAAATGTGACCAACAAGATCCACTTTCATGTGGAACAAAACCGTGTTAACATTGGCCCAGTGGTATTTGAAATATTCAAGGTATCAGGTGGTGATAAACTTTTGGCAAAGACTGTACATTCCGCTAGATGATCAAGACGTACCGCACACTTATAAAATAGTCTTAATTTCCTCTGTTAGATGTCAGCACAATACAACTACGACGATTTGAATCTCCCGCGAAAAAATCCCAACCTCGTGCTCTGGTTGTAAACTGTGACCTTGACACAAATGACACAATCAGCACATGCAGCATGGCTTCCAAAATCGCCTTCACACGCCGGTTTCGGTGTTTGTGTGGGCGACTTTCGACTAAATCTCGAATTTTAAATTCAAATGGCTTCAATAGAACATTTTACACATATTCAAATCAAGGAAAGGCCATAAATGATAAGGTGATGTGCTGCAGTAATCATTCTGACTGATGGAATGCTGTGCATTCATTGTGTACGGTAGGCTAGGCCTGTGGATGCCAAATTGTTCATGCATGCAGCATGCAGGCACGTGGACGTGGGGCGATGTCGGGGCCGGGATGTTCCGTTATCATTCCCATCCATACCGGTAGGCCTACTCCTATAGGCCTGGGCCTAAGCTAGGCCCTTCTTTTTAGGCTGCGCCTAGGCCTAGCTAATGCCCAATTTAATTTCAAATTTTTGGTGGCGGAATTAGGGTCATGGGTGTGTGGGCTGAGGGCAGGGCGTAGGCCTAGCCTGCCTAGGCCTACGCTAAACTGCTGAATTGGAATGCTCTGACACTGACACAGGGTTAGCCTATAGGCGTAGGCCTATCTAGGATTTCAGAGGGGCAGGGTGCAAACTTTGTGAAAAGGGCACTTTAACCTAGAAAAAAATGGCACTTTTCATCCGTGGGAACGGAATTTGAGAAGCTTGTCAGTTAAAAAGACTAGGGGCCATATTCTTGAAGCTTCCTTAAGTAAGGTCGACCTTTAGCTATTGATTGCAGGGTAGAATACAAAAGATTAAGGTCGACCTTACACCTAAGGAAGCTTCTAGAATACGGCCCTATAACTCCAGTCAACACTAACAGCCAATTTAAGCCAGTTTCCTAGGTGATGTGACCAAAAGGGACCATGACAGAGGGTCGGGGGACATAGGCCTTGGCCTGTTGTCATCGTCGGACATCGACATTGCTGGTTTGTTTGATGATGCAGTTGTAGTTTAGGCCTACGTAACTTTCTTTTGTTCTTCAGGGATGTCAGGTGTCATCATCAGCAAAACATATTCGAAAAGTATTTCTCCCAACCCAAAGTCATCGACCTTTCACCAACGGTACACTACACCCAGATCCAAATGAGAGCACTGATCCATATCAACTTGTCGAACAAGAGCTAGCTAATCTTTGTGGAGATATCAAATCGGTAAGTACACCACAATTTAAAGGTTGTCAAAATCGTGTAAAATAACCTAGATGATTGACTTTGAAAAAAGCGCACAAGTTAAAGCAAATTGATAGCAGATTTTGTCAACATTTGGTTGGTGTTTGTAAACACAAAATTTCAGCCAATCAGAATGCACGAACATTTCTTTGTTGACATTCTGGAGAAGTTTGTTTACATTTTTTCCTGAAAATTCGTCCCCTTTCAAATTCTATTTCTGAATCAAATTTTTTCGATGTCAATTCGCTTTAAGTATGGTATAATAACAAATGTATTTGAATATTTGCAGGAATTATCCACCCACAAGACCACACTCAGGGAAATGTCACATTACCATTTTGATGGCAAAGGAAAAGCATTTCGTCCAACTCTCATTCTCCTGTTGGCGAAACTCATCAATCAACAACATGGTGCAAATAGACAATGGTGAGGACTTATAAAAGGACCCTTCCCACCTAGTAGATGTGTGGCCTATAACTGGTTTAAAATGAATTGGTCACTCTTCCTGTCATTATATCCGAAGAACGAGAAAGCACAAAACTTGACACACAAATTGACACCAGAAAAGACTCAAGACTTTTCTGGTCTCTCCAACTGAAAAGTGCCTGAGGAAGACTCCGGTTGGGGTCGAAAATTTGCAAGATTCTGGAAGTTGACTTGATATTTATCTTCCTGTCATTATGTAAAGGGCTCCGCACACTAGCGATTTTTTCGAGCGATTTTGTAGGCGACCGGCCTTGCGACCACAGAAGCGACTGAACATTTTTCAGATTTTTTAGTTTTTGTTGACTTGTTTGTGACAAATGCTTCTTTGGAAGATCAGTGATGTCGTGGATGACATCATTGATCGACCGAAAAGGTAATTACGGCAGGCGACGTAGTAGTCGCATCGGTAGTCGCCCACATTTTAGTCGCCAGTGTGCGGAGCCCTTTAGATATCCCACATAGAGCACAAAGAACGACGTGGGGAGCGGCGTGGTGAAGTGGTTAGTGAGACGGACTCCTGATCAGAGGCTCCCGGGTTCGATTCCTAGTCCTGACAAAGAAAAAACACGCTTGCTTGTGACCTTGAGCAAGTCACTTTGCCTCACTTGCTTCACCCCACCCAGCACCCAGGTGTAAAAGGGGTACCTGGCTGGTAGTGATGGTCTATGTGAATGTTAGTCCAAGGGCGCTGAAATCGGCTGCCGGGACTGTAATACTCCTTGGGGAGTGGAAAAAGTAAAGTCATCTCCGAATTTTGCAAATTTTCGACCCCAAGCGGGGTCTACCTCAGGCACTTTCTAGTAGAGTACCGGTTGGCTCAATGGCATGATCTGACTTGCACAAAGTAGAGATCCCAGAAGTGGGATCCCAGAAGATCCCAGAAGTGAATTCACTTCTGGGATCTCTACTAGAAAGTGCCTCTACTAGAAAGAGCTGGGGTTGAAAATATGCGAAATTTGGAGATGTCATTTTGTTACATGTGACAAGTGACCAGTGACATAGGAAAAATGACATTCTTCAGTAACCAGCCATGCCAGCAGCCGTAGGGCAAAGAAATACCCTCTCATGTTGAGTAAGGAAGGAATGCACGTTTTCATTTCGATCTCGTAAAAGAGTAGTTTGTTCATTTCAGTCACTTACTCGATAGTCAGAAGAAAGTTGCTCAGATTGCCGAAATGATTCATGTGGCAAGTTTGGTTCACGACGACGTCATAGATGCATCCGATACGAGGCGCGGCAAGCCAAGTGTACATTACTCATGGGGACAACAAAAGGTGAGGTTATTATTTTGTCATTCAAGGTCATTTGTGGGCTGACGACCTTTCCACTTTTGCTGGTCGATTCAGTTATAGATTCACTCAACCTCATCCCTACTTCTAGACGGCTTCATCATAATCAAATTTTGCATTTCAGGCAATTACAACTGGTGACTATATCCTCTCCATGGCATCCATGGCATTAGCTAGAATTGGTAATCCTGATGTTGTGATTGTCCTTGCTCAGGTTATCGAAGACTTAGTCAAAGGTAAGAATACACCACAGCTTGTTGTAAGCCATTCGGGATATCTTAACACAATAAGTTAAATTCTCATGCATGTGTTGTTGGGCAAACTACTTCAGATAAGATGATAATAATGAGTACTGATCATAACTGAAGTACGTTTGCCCAATAAAATAAAATAGAATAAAAAATTTCCAAACATGACTAAGTTTGGAAATTTTTTACTCTATTTTATTTTAGTCGTATATTTTTGATGGGGGCGGGCTCCTTGATTTGTTATAGAAACAAACTTCTTTTCTTGTGTTTTCAGGTGAATTTATGCAGCTGGGGACGAAGGAAAAACAGAGCGAAAGATTTACACACTACTTACGAAAAACATACAAGAAAACTGCCAGTCTGATGGCAAACAGTTGCAAAGCTGTGAGTGTGAACAAAAACGGACCAAATTTACGAAGGGTGTTAGCTCAAGATATGTCTGTTCAACTATTCAGATACCGGTACTTGCAGGCCTAGAACTGACGCATGCAGGCCTAGAATCTGTTCAGCTATTCAGATACTTGCAGGCCTAGAACTGACGCATGCAGGCCTAGAATTTGTTCAGCTATTCAGATACTTGTAGGCCTAGAATTGACGCATGCAGGCCTAGAATCTGTTCAGCTATTCAGATACTTGCAGGCCTAGAATCGATGCATGCAGACCTAGAATCTGTTCAGCTATTCAGATACTTGTAGGCCTAGAATCGACGCATGCAGGCCTAGAATCTGTTCAGCTATTCAGATACTTGTAGGCCTAGAATCGATGCATGCAGGCCTAGAATCTGTNAGGCCTAGAATCGACGCATGCAGGCCTAGATTGAATCTGTTTAGCTATTCAGATACTGGTACTTGCAGGCCTAGAATCGACGCATGCAGGCCTAGAATCAGTTCAGCTATTCAGATACTTGCAGGCCTAGAATCTGTGTATTGAACAAAGTTTGAAACATACTGCTGCTAATAAGAGGATACCTTTGTCAATTGCACTATCTGTATAGATCATACTAAACACTTAATTCTGAATTCTAGGTTGCCATCCTGGGCGAAGTCTGCGAATCAGAAGTTGAGATGGCCTATCAAATCGGACGAAACATTGGCGTCGCCTTTCAACTCGTCGATGACATGTTGGATTTTACCGCCAGTGATCAAGCCATGGGTAAACCCACAGCCGCAGATCTCAAACTAGGACTAGCTACGGCGCCTGTGCTTTTTGCTTGTGACCAGTATCCAGAACTTCATGAGATGGTTATGAGGAGATTTTCAGAGGAGGGGGATGTTGATCATGCCAGGAAATGTGTCGCATTGGTAAGTTGGTCCTTACTGACCCTGGGCTCCGTCAGATGGGTTCTTTGAGAGTAGATAAACTACTTTCTTGCCATTCTACGCATAAATACCTAGGGGCCGTCCATTTAGTACGTTTGCCCCAAAACCCAGATTTTTGGC
>NMRB01005196.1:0-13574 GCA_002633025.1 Notospermus geniculatus
TTACGACGGCTTCGGGAACATGGGTCCAGCTGGGTTGTTGTGTTTTTATAGAAAAAAACCCTAATCTCAATGCCCTTTCTTCAGGCAGTCTCTAAAAGCACATACCACCTAGCTACCTACCCACCTACGACGTGGGTAGGTAGGTACGTATCGCTGATAGATGTTTTTAGAGACTGCCCTTTCTTCATTAAAGGGACTAGGAAAATTTTTTCAAGCTTCGGTTATTACAAAATGCTAGTCTTTCATGATAAATTCCCACCGTCAATTCACTTTTTCAATTAAGTGTTAATTACTGGCACCCAGACAAATCAGTTATCATCACACCATGGAGCATTCACCACGTCACTGGGAACCTAATCAACATAATAGAGTACAAGCTCGCTCCATACAATACATACAGCGATAGGTTCCCAGTGACGTGGTGAATACTCCATGGTGTGGTGATGACTGATTTGTCTGGGTGCCAGTAATTAACACTTAATTGAAAAAGTGATTTGACGGTGGGAATTTATCATGAAAGACTAGCATTTTGTAATAACCGAAGCTTGAAAAGATTTTCCTAGTCCCTTTAAACTTAAAGTTACATTTACTATCCACGTCTCTACCTTTGAGTTTTCGCAAAGCCCGAAACGCGAACGTGTATCCTTTTGTTCGGTGCTCACTTCGTGCCATCGAACAATGGGTTTGGCGTTCGCGTTGGCGTTTCGGGGGCTTTGCGAAAACTCAGTATTGTCATTAAATCGGCAATCATCTCTGAACCACCAGGAAATTATATTACCCAAGACAATTCATGATGGCGCAATTTCAATGTACTCATAGTTGAAGTAAGTTAAAGTCAGAGTGGAAAATACAGGATACAGGTTGCAAAGGCCCAACATACCTCTACAGGCTAAAAAAAGTTGTATGTGCTCAAGGCATGCTACTTGTAAGTGATGTTCCATACCTGATGATAGGACTAAGTATAGAATCATCTCCAGCATGTTCAGTATGAGTAAAGTGAAATAAATGAGGATATTATGTCATTTAAAATCTGGCACATGCGTTTCCCACAGAAGAACATATGTTTACAACGGCGGTGAAAATTCACCTTATGTCTGAGGCTAGTCGACCTGCGGTGTGTTGTACCGATGGCTTGGGAGCGATTGTTGTGAACTCAACCGTAACCTGCGATACAGAAGCTTGGGCTGTGGAGTCTGGGTAAAAAGATACATTGATATGCAGGCGAGTTATCTTATCATTTTGTCAGCGAGAAGTCGGTGAACCTCTTGGGTTTTCTCTCAGCTGAAACATAAGGAAACCTGTATGCCACGAAACGTCGAGGATTCTGATGTGGTTCAGGGTTGGATTACAATTGAATATCGGGAGGCTTGTAACCAATGTGTCATTGTTTTTTAAAATTTACGCTTGTGGAACAAAGAATTAGCTGAGAACACTGTCAAAAGGCGTAGGTAAGGCAGTATTTTGTTACCACTTCTGAGGTCGCGATTCATCTTCATGCGAGAATAAGTTAATGGTAGATGCTCAGGCGCGGATCCAAGGAGGGGCCACACCCGGCGCACGCCTCCCCCTTTCGGCCAACAAATCTGTAAAATCGACCGTGAAATTCTGGAATTTGGAGCAAATCATTGAAATTCACGGCACATTTCAGTGTTTCCAGCACAGTGCGGCCACTCTTTTCCGAAATCGTGGATTCGTCCCTGGATGCTTACAGCAAAGTTTTCTTTAGTCGATAGTCCACAGATCGGAAAGTGTGACTTTTGGTTTACACAACGAATCACGTTCAGAATCTGAATATGATACATCATGCATTCATGCGTCATCTTCGACAAATGAGATGAGTTGCTGCACATTCTGTTCTGCCAATGGCGTCATCTGGCGGGAAGATCAGTAGCCATCTACAGTAAAATGCGCACGCAGCAACGCCAAATGAAGCTTTTTTAAAAGCTGCGTGCAAGTCTGGCGTGCGCGTATTTCCTCAACTGTCTGCATTTTGCACTGAAATGCCACCGCATCAATACTGCTTATGAAATTATGATAAAAGATGCGCAAAGTGACGGGGTGTGGAACACGCCGTTAATGCTGAAGGGCCATTAAAAACGGAACCTAATGACATGATGGCACTGGCGTGATACTGAGTTAAGAGGTACTCCGTCAACGTTTCGGTACAAGAACGGATACTCTACATAAGTATGCATTGGCTAATGCACAGGTACTTCTGTAAATTAGGGACGTGGTAACGGAACATTACGGGCGGTTTGATCGACAAACTGAGTACTTATAATGTAACCATCATGTTGAATGCTCTGTTTTGTGGTTCGAAATTTCGAGAGTGCAAGCTGCTCTTCATCATTTTCGCAAGTTATGGTATTTGTATGAACGCTGTAAGCGGGTCGTACACTTGAGGAAAACAGTTTCCGTGGTATGACAGCATTTTGTGTACTTTGGAACTACTGCAAATACATGTACGTTTTGTTTTGGTTGAGTTAGAGAGAGAGCGATGAGTACATGTACATCAGGGTTGAAAGCCATATTTCATATTCAAGTTGAGAAAAATGCAGTCGACCTATCCCCGACTCAGTTAAATCTGCAGATAAAAAACGAGACCGAGTGCATTTTTTATTAAATTCGTCCTATGTAACTCCGGATTCTTGATGCGCCCCATCATGCATGTCATAGAATGAATTGAAATCCAGCAGTTTATCATTTGAAAAATGTCTCGCGAAATTGCTATTGGAAGAAAGTGAATATTCTATGTCTAACATGTTACAATATCTTCATGTTTGTTTAAATTGAAATTTTATGTTATTCTCCTACTTTAATTACAAGAAGAATAATTGGCAAATGTCAAGAAGAATCAATTAGCCGAGCAAAAAGGTTGGAAGAATTCCATTCATTATGTATGTTACAGTGATTTTCCCAGCTGCAGTGTATACATGTATTATTAAACTGAATCAAAGTGACAAAATAGTCTGCCTGAGACAGCATCAAAGCAGTACACCATGTTTGAAAAAAAAATTTAAAAAAAAGAGAAATTCAATAACACAGCGGGACGGGAATCTACATGTACAATGTACAGCCGTCAGTGTACATGTGTCTAAACTCGCATTCAACTGGAGGAATAACGAAAATGTACATGTACAGCTGCATACATGTATTTGAAACCAATACAAACAGTGTTGCTCCCAATATGGCGACCTACAAAATATAAACCAGATACTTGTACAACATGGCAGACGATATCGAAGTAGATATGAAAATAATATCATATTGCTTGTTTTCTTTCTCGTTGAAGGTTACTGATATATCATGCAGACCAATGCAGTCCAGGTTGTTACATACAACGTCACTCTGGTACAGCACCTCGCGTACATGTACAGTACATGTACATGTACATCCTGGCGGAAAAACTGTTTTCTGATTTTTTATGAGTTTGATTTTTATGTTGATTTTTTTATTATTTTTTTTCTTCATTGGTTGCAATACCGTAGCACTATAGGAGACATAAAAATGCACCTGTGGATAAAGGCCTGCAGGAACATCGGATCCCGCCCGCCAAGATGGACATTACGTGTAGGCCTACCTGCCTGTCATTACTGGTGTGGTTATCGTTATTTGTGGTTAAACTAATACGCCTGTAAAGTAAATGTACATGTATACTATAAGATGTACAATATTCCTATACTTTATCTGCTTGGTTGCTCGAGCGCATGCACTTAGAATGGTCCTACGTCGAAGAATGAACTAGGCTTAACGCCAGCCATCCGGTCAAGTTTTTCATCAAATTTTTTAAATATGCTTTACATGTGGCCCCGAATCTGAATTTCCAAAACATCGTATGAAAAATTTGACCGTGTAGACTACGGCGGGCATACGGTTGAACAAAAGGGTGTCGGCAAATGAACAAACAGTACACTCCCTAAAATTTCAGCTCGTGAATAAGGTCCCCAATCGTACTTTGGTTGGCGATCTATCGTTTATACAGACAGAATCTTGAAAGTGTTCTTCAAGGATTTTCGATTGGCTGTTATGGAGATGAAATACTCATCTGGTGGATATTGGCCAATAGCTTTGATCCAGGCGGCTGTGAAGGGCTGCTCGCTGGTCTTGAAGCGCTCGGGTTTCTTTCTCTTCAGAGAATTGGTTCGATAATTCTTTGCAACTGTGTTTCTTCAATATCCGCGTGCACACGTATGCTGTCCACTCTCAGGTCTCTGCTTTGGGAAAGGAGAGTTGCAAACTAATAAAGAGACTTGGGTTAGACTGGTTCCCGTCTTTGCCGCTACACTCCCGCAGCGCTCGCTTCACATCAGCGCCGCCAATGTGCAGCGGCAAAGACAGAATCAGTCTAACTCATGGGTGTGAGTGACCCAGCGCTTGACCTAAAATAGAACCCCCGAAATTACAACTTTCCTCTCGGCATAGGCCTGCTTTCCATTGGAGCGTTTCCGTGCCCGGCTTTCACGACGGGATGCCGTTGCTTATGCCTTTGGTCCGATTTCAAGCACGGGGCGGCCATCGGCACCAGCTCCCTGCCACACATCTCTCGTCTCACGGAAACTGTTCTCATTACGTTGATACTGCTTGAAATATCTTGTTGGACTCAAGTAACTTCCCTTCTGATTGAGGCTGACGTTGAGGAGGTTGGCATCGACAACCATAATAGCGCGTTTTCACCGCTAACAGCCGGCCATTGACACAAATGCGTCGGTAGTGGCATATTTTTTCCCGTTACTCGCGTAATTTGTTTACCCAATATACACCGACACGTTGAGTTTGGTCCACGATTGAATTTGCTTTCAGTACAATTCACACTGCATGTGTAGCTTACCTTTTTGGTAGGCAAACCAAAACATGTGATTGATCGCAAAGTACGAATCAACCCAACAGATACATGTAGGGAAGTGCACAGGGGCGAGTTCAGCTAGCGATATCCGAACTAAACCAAGATGGCGGAGGGGGCGTCGATACGACGTAGGCCACCCAAATTATCAAAAAAATCAAAGTTACACTCTGATTCTTTTTTGGAAATACTTTTTATGAGGTGAGGGAGAGTGGAGTGTGTTGTGGATGGAGTGGGATCCGAGTTCCATTACACACACACATCCCGTTTCCATTGACAAACTAATATGTAGGCCGACATATACATATACATGTACATCATGTACATCTACATTCATTGGTGTGCTCGTGGTAGCCAATTTGTTGTACAGCATGGGTTTTAAAATTTTAAGTTAAAATTTTATGTTACCCCAGTAACACATTACTATACCTACCCATGAACATGAGCCGTGTTTACACCTGAGGAAATTGCCGGACCTGACCCGGCTCTGACCCGGCTTTTTTGCGTTTACACCTATGAAAATCGGATCCGGATTAAAAATTGCCGGACTAATTTAGCCCGCTTTCGCTCGGCGGGTCTGATCCGGATTATACTTTAGCCCGGCAATTTCATAGGTGTGGACAGAAAAATGCCGGGCTAAAACGTTTACTGAGCCCACCGACAGGTGTCGGTCTGCTAAAATTGAATGGGTGGTGTGTCTATAAATAGCATGGCCAGCGTTCAATATCGTAAGACGAATAATAGGTGTGGACAGAAAATTCAATGGATCCGGGTTAAATTCGAACCCGGGCCTGGAAAAATTGCATAGGTGTAAACACGGCTAATGTTTTAGTGTAATTCATGGTGGTTTTGATCATCACTCCCAAATCTTATTGGTTTTTATATTATTTAGAAAATGTCCAGAAGTCCATCGCTTGAGAGTCACCTGAATATACATACATTTAATAAGTCGCACGATGATCGCTTTATTAAGGCATATGCAGGAGACCGCACACATGTCAATTTTAAGATTTTAAAGGCTTGGCTTAAGCTAATGGGTAGATATTTGGGTTTAACTTGTAATTATATAAATCCGTTAATTCAATCTTGTAAAAAATACGTCGGAAGATTATTAAAATGTCATATTTGTTAATTAAGCGGTATTTCAATAACAATTCGATTTACACCAAGCACGAGTAGCCCCATATATCTACATGTAAACGATGGAGGTATTATAAGATGGCTAAACTGAACATGCACAGCACATAGTTAAACTTTCATAATACCAAAAATAGATCACAGATCATGGACCGCATTTTCTACAAAGCCTGACTTATCGACTAAATACGGCAGACCAATATTTTGGTTTCGATATTCTGTAAATACAGCGTTAGCACAATGGTACTTAATCAACACGCTGCCGCGATGTGAGAATTTTGTATTATATTGTTCAGTGGGTGTTCACACACCAATAATGCATATTGGTCACCCAGTCAGGACGAGACTCTAGGGAATACCAAGCTTTGCGAAATGCTATTTACCAAAAAATAAATCAAGGTGGGAAATCATATCAAATTACTAATTGCTATTCGGTTTTCATACCATTATTGAAATTGACCTGTTTGCTGCTGTAGGTTTCAGTTACACGGCTTAATAACGTTTCTGAATAAGTAAAGAAACGTTTTTGACACAAATCGTTACAAACTTTCAACAGCATTGATTTTTACAGAGGAGGCCAATTAATTTTCACTAACTTATGCACTTTGCCGACAAATTTGTGTATTATTTATTTATAAACAAATTGTGTGTTTTGGAACGAGTCCACCATTTGCAGTGTCAAATGTATACAAGAATGGCATCGTGCCATTTGAATACTAAAGTGCTTCACCAGTTGTTCAACCTTCCAATTTAACCTATAGGTATCTATACATGTACACTCGAGACGTACCGTACATTTGCAATGTAAAAACTGACGTTTACATACATGTACATCAGTATCTACCGTTCGCGGGACGATCTTTTAAGTATTCTGTTGTACCGATTTCTACTTGACGAAAACCGTGATATTTAGATAACGAATGTATAGTTCACATCAAACATCGCAAGTTATGATATAGAATAACTGTTACAGTAAAGAATCGAGCGTTCAGTTGCAGACGATAGATTATGATTGAGAAATGCCGATTCAGGCTCATGCCGTATTCTGGATCAGTACGGCGTCTTTTTTTCAGATTTGTAGCTCGGCAAATTATTTAATGCGACATCAAAAATCTATCAACGTCGGGGCAAATACCGATGTTTACTAATAGCTGTTTTATGACTTTGATGCTGCGATCGATTGCTCTGTCTGGAGAGATCGACCGCATACTCCCTATGCCTTAACTCTTCCCCAGTGTTTAGTTGGCCTCAGGTTAGACCCACCAAACACTGGCATGATTGGCGCCAAAAGTAAAGGATCATCAATAGACGGAGTTTTTTGACGAGGGATCCAATCATAAGCCATCACAGGTTAGGTTTAACCGACGGCGCCGTATTAACCACTTTCTGATTGGCTAAGATACCCTGTACAAAGTATACACTGTATATTCATACTCGCGGCAAATTTCCGCCCAGCGGGGATTCCCGGAATCGGACAGCTAACGCCGTCTGTTAGTGATACTTTGAGGATCACATCAACTGAAGCAGATTCAGAGCGCGGGTAACGTAGTGGGTAGCGGTTTGAAACTGCGGGAGGAGTTTATCTATGCCCTGACCTTTGCTCTTTACACGACAAACCATGTTTTCAGTCTGATCGAGTAGGCCCCTACTGTGCACGTCAACACTTTTTCAGCATTTCAGCAATATACCTGAGCAACACGATCTTTTGATCCAGTAGGCCTATTGTACACAGGCCAGCAACATTTTAACAGCATCATGACATGTTGTTTCCCCTGTACTGATAGTTGTGCTCGAAAGGTAGTGAACCCACCACGAAATGCACATTATCCTGCTGTGTTCCAGTTATTCCAAATACACTGAATATCTCATTTCACTGGCAACATTGTCCAACATGTTGCTGTAACAATAAATGTTGTAAAAATGTTGCTGAAACTGCCAGTGACCTTTATTTAAATGACTCCATCCGATTCTGCCATCACGGGACCAATAACAATAGAAAGGAGACAGTGAACAATAGCATTTTCCGTCCGATCAGCTAAATCACTGGGCTTAACGAGATGGTGCCAGACGAATCGAACGTCAATTATCATGATAATTAAGCATGGGCAATGACCCTTGGGTTATTCTTCCTAATGCATCAACCAGTCCGACCCAGCTTTGGTCTTTCTCTCCAATATACATGTACTATCTTCTCGTTGCGATCGATTTACAGACAGCAGGCAGCTATATTCTCTTTTTCTGTACTTAGACAAAAACGGTAATTTCTTTTTCTACAATGATATTGAAACAAACTACTTAAGAGTACCTCGAGAGCGGTCGTCACATTCCAGATGCCCCCCCCCGCAGGTTAAGTTTAGATAATAGGGCCTATAAAATAATGTATATCTTATCATCTCAGCTAGTTGCCACTGGTATAGGTGGCAACAACATTGGCAGTCCTTTACTGTAACAGCAGTAGTCAGTCAAAGCAGGTTTGAAAAAAATCGTGACGCCCAAAGCCGGTGTAACGTTTTTCAGTGAGGCCCGTGTGCCAGTGTGAAAATACAATAGACTGACGGAATAAGCGGCGACTTGACAATGGGCGACACACAGAGAAACAGCGAGTCTGTTTCCCAGTGTGTTCCAAACAATGGAAGTCACACTGAAAAACGGCCACACTGAAAATCGTTACACCTGAGTTCTAGCAATATGCCAGCGGTAGTCATGTGACGAGGCGAACCAGCGGTAGCCTACAACCATCCAGCATTTCAAGCCCATTCCAGGATTATCTAGTCGCTGACTCCTGGGGCTATATGCATAAAACATCTTAAGTGTCAAATTCCCCTTTTTTTTTGTTCGGAACAATAGTTTAAGGGAAATTATACACGTAAGATGTTTTATGCATACGGCCCCTGAATTTGGGAGACTTCATATAGTCGACGTCGTATTCATCGTATACTCTCAATGGGTAATTCACCATTACACCTTACGCTGAGACCAATACCACAAACTACTTCCCATAGTTTTCTACGACTGAATTGCCCATAGAGAGCCAACATGTGCAAGAAAACTTCACGTGAGTGGCGCCTATAGAGTGAAAAATCCGCATCTTATGGATACAAAAGTAGAACATGTAAGTCAGAAATCAAAGAGAATCCCTGTAGAAAATTGCTCCATTGGCCACCGATGATGCTATTATGCGATAGATAAACCACTTGTGTTTGTTCCAATCGATGTCTCCAACATTGTTACATTCCATTCTCGGATTGATCCCATCCACTTTCCCTCGTCTCGTGCAGCTCCTACAAATCGAACAAGGAGTCATTTGCTTATTGTTGTTCAGCACTTTTAATTCGGCATGGCATAACCCAATGGGTCATATGAATAAAGACTAGTAAATGCTTTTACTTGAATTTTGCTAGTCTTTATTCATATGAGCCAATGTCCAGTTCAACGACCTACATGTATAGGGCGGTGAGTTTACATTAGCCAAGTTAGGCCTGATTTCCGGACAATCTCTGAGGAAGGTAATTGCTATTACGACAAGAATGGTGATGATTCGTATTAACCCTCCGACTGCCAACTACTGATCGTTTTATCCATTTAAATATTTAGTTCTTTCTGGAGCACACTGTGGTGTACAGTAAAGTACCGCGACTAACATCGCCACATTAAAAGTGTATTGATGCATGCCACAGCCACGATTTTTTCCATATTCTCCTCGGATGAGCCTTCTTGGCTTTCGCACAAATGCCCAGACTTTCCTTTCATCAGCATTACAATTCAAGCTAAGCCTTAAACACCCACATCGAACGCCGCCAATGCAGGAAATCTCACTAGCCACAACTCTCCCTGTGGTAATCGAGAACGCAAAGATCGGCGTCTGTTCCGAATCCTACAAATTAAGCCACTTAGTGTTTCATCCATTCAATTTGGCTTCCTCCGAGAATATCACAAATCGCCTCCAAGCTCATGACAACCCGCCACAACAAGTAGCCAGGCGCTAATGTATTCCTTTCACTACCAGACTTATGAAATGCTTGCTCTTGTTGATAGCCGACTAATTTGCAATTATAGCAATGGTTTGGTACCTTGGGTATCTCTGGGCGAGGCGCAACCTTCCACTCGATGGCTTGTTAAGTAGTGGTGATACTGACAGACGGGTATTCGGCACGCACGTTCTAGTCATCACGGTTCTCGCTTGACCTTTGCAATTCTGACCAGAGTCAGTGGCTGCCATTCACTGCACTGATGGTTGAAGGCGGCATGCATTGAAGGAGAGTCAAACTGCCGCGGGCATGTGGCGTGGAGAGCTCAAGACTTCCAGAGGAAAATCGTCGTAGTTCCGATTGACCATAATCATGCATCTTCCGATTGTCGATTTCGACTTGTATGCTGATCGATCCTTAAGATATACTTTGTATACATATGGAACAAACTTTATTGTCCACAAACAAATCTGTTGCATTTCGACAGATTTTCAAATCAAGATGGCCGCCACGGTGGCCATACTTTGTTTTTACCGAACAAGACATGCATGGACTTGTACAACCAAGTGATGTTCTGTATATGGTTCTTGCAGAACCACGGCAGAGATGGCGAGGTTTCGAACATCCGATTTCTCGGTCGCTTCATACTTTCACTGTAATTTGTGACGAAGTGCACAAGTGAGTTATAATATTTCTTTGCCGGTAGGCTGATTCTTACGCGTGTGACCGGGATTTCTGCGGATGTCAATACATATCTACCTGTCCCGTCCCAACCGCCTCTGGTGCACCCACTGAAAAATCGATCATTCAGCTAAAATGCAGTGAACTGACAGTTTAGGTACATTGTAATGTAAATCCAGTTACGTATTTAGTCGATAGTCACAAATGATCTCAGTTTCATCGCACAGCACGTTTTAGCAGTTTGGCTTTGGCGACCTTCGCTTCGGAATCATATCTGTCGTTTAATTTGCAACGGTTAATACGCCGTTATGATTCCCGCACGTTCGCCGCATGTCCTGCATTATAATTACAAATATTATTAAGTTTTCATTTTCCATCGAAAGACCGGTAACGGCCGATAAGCGAAAAATAATAGCCACGTCAGAGTACGGCGATAAGTCATTGGAAATTCTGTTGCACTAAACGTAACAAGCTTGTATTTGATCAGTCACTGTTTACCATGTTTATGCGAAACGACATGAACATGACGTTATTTTGTTTCACAATAATCCCGTATTGATTTAAGTGTATTATTAATGATCTACGATAAATGACCATTGAAAATACTATTAGCACAGAGACACACGAAGGTACTCTTCGGAGATGGATTTTATTCCGTTGCGGTTGAAAGCTACCGACAATGCATGACGGCATTGTAATACATGTATAGGAATGTACCGGCGATGGATGGTTTCATTGGCGAAGTTGGACTGGGCATTAATTTTACATGAGGCTTTGTTTAATGGTTTGAATTACACAACACTCTCAGTTCGCGATACGCTATAAACACGAATCACTATCAAATATTTATGTAACTTCTTGATTTACCTTCCAACACAGAAACGCTCATACAAGGTATTTAAATTCAGATCATGAATTTTACTTTTTGAGAAGTGAGTCTGATTTTGTAGACCTTCGAACAAAGATGGCGGCCTACATGTATATACAGTTTTCACCATATGACGTCAGAAGCTTAATGCCATTCAATGGCCACTGGCACGCTAAGCTGGTCAAGCAGGCCATGGGAATAAAAGTTTAGGTAAAATAATTGTCTGAGAGGATGCGTTTGGTAGTTTATATCATGCTTAGATAATGAATGGCCACGACGTCATGTGGGAGAACTACATGTAACAGGCCACCATCTTTGTTGGAAAGGTCTATAATAAACTCCTCATCCGAGAATTCGAAGGAAAAAATGAACTTAACGACGTTTAATATGCTTTCTCGTTTTTTTACCCCCCCCCCCCCATTTGTATACTGGTGGCCGTTGGTGTTGTGCCAAGGAAAGGGCAAGAACTCGGGCACTGAATAATACAGGACACTTTCTCTCAAAAACTTGCTTCAGTGATGTCCTTCTGGTGATGATGTCCACCAGAGCATATTGTCTCTAGAAACAACGTTTCAAACCTCTGATCTGCACATCGTCACTCTTGATGATCCACTGGACCTGCATAAAACATCAATTTTACAGAATACAAGCAAAATATGACAAACCAGTTAATAGACGGGCTACAATCGGATTACGCATGCCGGGTTCTCTATAATTGCCCATCAAATTCTGGAGCTAAGCCTCAATAAATTATCGATACAGCAACTAGATCGATGTTTAGGGTTTCCCTCTGCAGATCAGTGCTGTGGTTTTCCTCCAACACGCCCTGTTTTCCTTCAGGCAAGCACATTACTGATCAGTCAGCTCACGGATTCCTTGATTTAGTCAGTCAGTGTCAACCGAAGAAGAACCAGTAAAGGAACACTGCCATGTACAAGACCTGCGTGCCGTTGAAGCCATCGTGAGCGAGATCTGATTTACTCTGTGTATTTCAATGCATCCTGAGCGATAAATGTGTGCATATCACCAGAGATCGGCTATAGATTTTAGAATTCTAGCCACTGCTGTCTGCATCACAATGAAAGTGCTGTTTTAGGGTTACCGATCAGTCACCTTTATTGGCGTAAATTTCTTGTAATCCGTTGGCAAGATGTGTCTCGCGTTTAAACCAGTTGCTGCCAAGTGGCGATAATGTATATCAAAAACGGTTGGTTAGGTTAGACTTAATGTCACTAGCTGTCGACAGGCTTCAATAGTGGCTGCCTTAGCTACAAAGAGATAATCTATCAGCTCTTTCCTCAACCGGTAACTTTAGGGTTTTTGTGACTATCATCTTATAGAAAATTGGTATTACAATGAGACCTGGCTGTATTTTCTGGTGCCACCAGGACTAGGTTCTGATTAGTAGGACTGTACAGGGAATAGTGTGATATATTGAAAATGGTTGGCAAGAGAACTTTTTATTTGGATGACAGGCCAGTCTCGTCCCGTTCCGATTACCGTGATAGACGCAATTCCTGGCGTCGGAGACACCTTCATATTATATTTCTGGCATAAAGTCCAATAAGACTAAGGGTCTTATGCTCGGGTCGGACTTTAGCCTAAAGTATCTATACTTTAGCCTAAAGTATCTATACTTTAGCTATAGCTAAAGTTAGACTTTATCTACTCTTAAAGCATTGAGAAGTGTGGCTGAAGTCCGACCCGAACATACTGCCCTAAGAGAGTGGAGGACCGAGCTAAACGGGAAACCTACCGTTCAATCTATACGGACTCTCTTTTATACCCATGAGAAAAAGCCGTGATTGGGTTATTTGTTTACGTCGTATGTCTTCTAAGGAATGGAAACAAACCATTCTTTGAGTCGCATACATGGTTAGTTTTTGCCGATATATAAAATGACATGTTTGCATGCCTGGATCAACTACAAGTCTCCCCTCGGCGGAGACGCCAGTCGATACTCGGGTAGCGATGTGACTACTTCATCAAACTCCCCAATTGTTTACATGTGACAAATGACCAAAGCAAACCATAGAGGAAGTAGTGACTAAATCGGTCGATTGGCAATGGAGATGGAGGC
>NMRB01005197.1:10689-22434 GCA_002633025.1 Notospermus geniculatus
TCAAATGTGAGGAAGTATTTCTTCTGCAGTTCGTCTAAGGCACTGGAACATTGTCATGGGGCTATCCCATTAAACTTATCCGTGAGTCCGCCCTAAACCCAGAAGGCATGAGAAGTGTTTGGAGCCAACATCTCGACGCTACCAACGCCATGCACTTTGTGCACTCCGCGGCTATAAGCAACTTGTGCTAGGACCTGCTTGGTAGAAGCATTGGGAGTATCAACAGATACACATGGATCTGTATTGTTTTTAACACAGTTCCATGTCCCAGTCCCTATCCAATTCCACCCCTCACCTGGTTTCCTCATTGGGGTCATGATTGATATACATGTGTAGCAACACATGTATATCAGGAGGGAGCTTTGAATGATGACTGAATGAGTTACTTCACCTACTCAAACCTCGCTGAAACTTCCAATGATGAAAGGCCTTTGTATTATATTTTCAATGCACCCCCCAGAAGGAGTTGTTACATCAATATGTGAAATATAATTGAAAGACCTGAATTCATCATTGCAAGCGTCCTCCTATATCAAGCCGATTTCACCAGGCTGCCTACCGTCTTAGGTATCCACTCTACGGCCCGAAGGAAGTTTCTGACAATGCCCAAGCCTCTCCACAGACTAACTGACGCACCTGTAGCCAGGGAGAAGAAATTTCCTCACATTTGAACATTTTTAGCTTTCTCTCTGGATTAATGCTCAATCTCACTTTGCACTTGGCTGAGCTGAGCTCTGTCGTTTATCCAATGTTGGATTGCTTTTAAAATAGGCTTCCTCTCTGTTTTGAGAACACCACCAAATCAGAGGGCTTGAGGCATGCATTGCCCTGGTGGTGGGTGTGTTTCAGAGGTCCAAGGAGCACATACCCCAATATATAAACTACATACATGTACTTCAATCTCAGTACAAAGTCACCCCAGTGGTTTGAACATTCTAGTTGGTGTTCATGTGATATGGGCCAAAGTGTATTTTTCAAGATGTCCGCCTGGCGGCCATATTTGTAGTCTGATAGGGCTAAAATTATTATTACAATGGATACACGAGTAATTATCACATAGCAAGCGTTCCATTTTTCACAATAGTCCAGTTTTGAATGAGCACACTGTACATTATCGCCTCCTGTCATGATTGTTGACAAAACATCAAAGATTTGGCAACATCATCCTATCCAACTGACTTCACCTCTTATTCATGATTCAAAATTACAGCGATTCTGGTAGGAAGCAATGTCTTTCACCTTTGAAACCCGATTTCTATTTCATATTCAAAATTACAGCAGTACGGTATATTATTTTGTTCCATATCTATGGAGGTACATTTGTGACCTCCGCTACAAAACCAGTCCACGGAAAATGAGCCTAAACGTACTGACATGACAGCAGGAGATAATGAAAGAAATAGAATCACTCGGATTTCACAATAGAGGTTCTTCACGTGACGTCACAGCTCCAAATATCCGCCATATTGGCCGTCAAATGACGCAACGTCACAGCATCAACACAGCGTTTTTGACGTGGTTTGTACGTTGTCGGCATTCATCGGACCTCTTTACACTGTTCTACAGCAAGCCGTATGGGCGATTCGCTTTGTTTTCAACACGGTTTTCACACCAGACCAACTACTTATGCTCAGAAACTGTGAGAGGTAAAGTGATTTGTTGAGTTGTATGCGCCCAGTGGTCTGTACGGGCCGCTGAATATTCGAACCGAGAACAAGATGGCAACCTCCATGACCGATTTTGACGGCCAGTATGGCGGCCGTGTGACGTCAGTGAAGAACCTCTATAGACAGACAATATTGAAATTCAGAAATAATTTGGTCCCAACTTGCCAACCTCAGAGCGACTGATGACTGGTTTTGTGGTGGAGAGACACAATTTAAGGCCTCCATACACTGAATGACAAAAGTCGAAATTAGTCGCTACAGCTGTCTGTTCCAAAATACTTTTTGTGGAAACCTTCCATAAATGTTAAAATCTCCTGACACTTTTGTGGAGTATTTCAACATGTTGCCAGATCAAGTGTTGTCGAACTGACCATAGCAGGGCAGCGACTAATTTCGACTTTTGTCATGCAGTGTATGGAGGCCTTTAGTTCCACATTGATTCAAGCAGTTTCATGTTCGGATAAAGATTTATCCGAAAAAAGCAGGATCCCACGAATATTCACTTCTGTGAAATAATTCTGTCAGTCATTTCACTAATATGTCAATTAGCATCAATCAAGGTCCTTTGAAACAAGGTGATAATAGTCCATTTCGTCTTGCGAAATCCTCGTTGGCGCTTTACTCAACAAATCCTTGCCGTCCAGAGATTTAGGAAATGCGATCACCTCACGTATATTCTTTGCACCACACACGATTGCGAAAATTCGGTCCAAGCCTAAAAGTGGAAAAAATCATTGTCATCGATCGAGCTTTCATTAGATCTTAGGCCTACTTCTTCATAAACGAATTAGCAGGAATCGTAAATCATCTGCTCATTCATAGAAGTCACAGCAAAAAGTTTTAGGAAAACCCGTCGGGTGTTGCTGTATGATCAACAAAGGCTGTCAGATTGCATTGATCTGCTACTGTTTACCTGTTACGAAGTACAGGAATGTGCTGATTCACCAAGGCCATTAACACTTCCCTCAAATGCTACATCCGCCGGGTTTTCCAAGACTGCCACACATATTTGTAAATCTTTGAAACTGACCTAATAATCTTGAAATGTCCTGACAGTGTGAAGTTTTGATACGAAGTACCAGTTTCCCTCTCACGTCACCTTTACCTGGATTGTCTCTGAGTATTGAGCAGTTCAAAGAAATGCTTACCCAACGCAATACCTCCGTGTGGCGGGCAACCGAACTCCAGGGCTTCAAGGAGGTGATTCAACTGACTTGAGTCCTCCTGGAAAATAGAAATTTTACATCAGAAGTCTGTAATACCGGTACTCCAGTTTCCTCCTACATTATTTAAAGCTCGCCTAGTATTGTTTGTTAAAGCGGACTATCCGTGCCGAGTCAAAGATTCCACAGCACCGTTTCCGGAGCGGCCACCGCAATGCATTTACCAGTTGTTGTTACATTAAAACGGGACGTTTTATTATTTTTGGTTCATTTTGGACAGACGTGAACAATCCGCTTTAAGAAGGGACAATGCCCCGACTTAGAACTTGCACTCCTGAACTGAAATGATATTATCTGTCAGTCCCAAAGCAAGTCTAAATCAGTCATAGCATCAATTGTATTGTATCAGATTTTTCCATCAGGGCCGAAGCCATAGCATTATTGGCCTGTCTGTACGGAAGAGGTTATCACAAGCTACTCGTGTTCCTCACTTGGATGGGATGTCTTACTTGCCCTTGTAAAGGAACAAGATACAAGGACCATGGCTAACTGTCCCATGCGATTGACGTGAAGAGCCAGGGATGATTAATCCCTAATGGCCTAGGCTGGATTCGAACCTGGGACCTGCCACTTGCTCAGCAGATGTGATAACCACTAGGCCATCCAGGAACCCCAAGCAGTAGGACCTATCTCCAGCATACCGGGCAAGAGGCCTGCCCTCGCCCAGGGCTTCCAGTCTCCAGAGGGAAGGCATCTCCTACCTACACTCACCTTGAGTATTTCTTCAAGGATATACTTCTGTTCAGTAGCGTTATGGATTCGTATACTTCCCCCGCCGACCTCCTGTCCATTCAAGACAAGGTCATAATGCTGACTGCGCACCTGAAATCAAAATGTTGGAAAATTATTTGATGAACTGAGTCTGGGTGGAGGCGATCTGCCATTGTTTTCAACATTCTTTCTTGGTAAAACCGTCTTCAAAATCCAAAACGGTTAAATAGAGTACATAGAAGACAGATCAGATTTCTGACGTGTCCAACCTACCTTTTCCGGTTGTGTTTTGATAAGATGAGCATCTTCGGGGTGAGCGTCGGTAAATGGATGGTGAGCTGACTCAAGGCCATCTGAAAAAATAAATAGCAGTCAATATACATGTACATGTACATGTACAAGGGTTTTAGCTTTGCTCCCCCGTTGTCCCTATGCCAGCAATGGACCCTCCCCTGTCACCTGTTACTCTTCTACAGTACTGTTTTGCATGATCTGGGTATTCCTACCCTTCATGGCTGGAAGTCGGGTGCCATCTGCTGAGCTCAGCAACCCATCTGCAGTTGGAGTGTGGATGTCAAGATGGCAGCACAGAAGATCTGAATGAGTTACATGCTTTGTAAACGAACCCTTTTGTAGAAGTGGGAGGACATCTGGTTGGCTGTCAGCAAGGTTGGGGACAAGAACTTCTTGTCCCCAACCTTGCTGACAGGCCACCAAAGCTAAAGCTCTTTCTGCCCAACCCTTCTATACTGAAGTGTAAGCTTACATGTGTTCAACCATTCACTCAAAATACTATGTTCATTCATGGAAGTCCAAAGAAAGAAAGAGCACAGAAGTCGAGACACAAAATGTCCTCAGGTACTTTTCAGTAAGAAAACCCAGGAAACAGTCTTTTCTGGGTTCATTCATGGCTTATAAATTAAATACTTCCATGATCACACTGACTCTATTTCACCACCAATGGATTAGGATTATCTTTTGTAGACTTGCAATTCTTTTGTGCCTGTTGGGGCAGTGGCAGGAAAACAGAAGGGACAGAGTGACTGCCCTCTATTTCAGCTCCCTAAACCAACTGACAGCCCCCCCCCATATGTCTGTGATCTGGGCCTTCCTCCTTCAGATCTCAAAACATACCTTGTCCATCCTCTCTTGGAAGAAACAATGGGAAATCTTGCACCCAGAGAAAATTATCAGCTGAAGGATCTCTGAGAGGGACTCCTTTTTCTTCCAAAAGGTCAGCACACTTTAAACGGATCTTCCCCATGACTGTGCACTAGAAAGAAGAGTTCAAAATACTGATTCCTTCAAATGTCGTTTGTGAAGCAGGCACTTGTCACAAGTGATCATCACTGGTCATCAGTTTACTCAGCTATTATCACTGCTGTCCACAACTATTGTCAACCTGCAGAGACGTACATTTCAGCTGTTGTGTTGTAAAGTATAACTCACCCTAACTTCAACATGGCCAAGTGCCGGGCCTGTGCAACAGACGCCATAAAATCTACATGATTAAACCACAACCACAATATTTTGCCAGTTGACTGAGCACAACCTTGGAGTGTTTGCTGTAGGCTGTTGAAGTGACCCTAACATCATTAGGTAACTGTGGCATGGATTAGGCCTACTTATGACTGGGTCTGTGAAAACCTGGTCAAACTCACTGGGGAGTGACATAGGCCTTGATCATACCTGCCCTTTGTTGCACAATCGATAAGGCTTTTTTTGCCACTAACAGACCGTCGTCTTTTTATTGTGATGACACTCCCTATTAAGGCCACATAAAAAAAATCTTTAGTTTAGCATCAGTCAAACTTGTAAAAAGTGAGGAGGGAGTTTTTTTTGAAAAAAAATTTTTTTCAAAAAAAAATTTTTTTTGAGGCGGCGAGAAAATTCGAGGCGGGCACTGATGCTAAACTAAAGATTTTTTTTATGTGGCCTAACCCTGCAGTGTTCAGTGACTTTGGGTGGGTTTTGCCAAAGTGGGTCACGTTTACCACTGACTGGCGTGACTGGTGCACATTTCCAAGCTTGGCACTTTGCCCATGTTGAAGTGAGGGTGAATTACACTTTAAGGCTGTTAATCCTTTCTTCCATTGAAATGTGTGGGTTCACCAAGACCATTAACACTTTACTCAAATGCCACATCCGATGGGTTTTCGTCAACGGTCTCACATATATTCACATATAAACTTACCATTTCCTCAATTTTACCAGCAGCGAAGATAATAATATCGTCTGGCTCTATCTGTAACATCTCTGTCAGCTCTGTTGTTGTGTCCTGCCGCAGGTGTTTGGCAACAGATCCTTGCCATTCGCCATCAGGCTTGATCCGAATAATTGTGGGGACCTAGAAAGACAAGAGTAGCGCATTGGTTCAAATCTGAATACACCCAGCATCTGCAGAGACTCTGAATACACCCAGCATCTGCAGAGACTCTGAATACACCCAGCATCTGCAGAGACTCTGAATACACCCAGCATCTGCAGAGACAAGAAATTCAGATATGTTTAGTTTTAGTGCATTTAAATTATCAACTCAGCTGGTCAAGAAGCTTGGTCTTTCTTCAGTGATCATGGTGATGAGTTGATGATGAACACGGTGGTCAAGGACCAGGTCACTTGCTGGGGACTGGTGCCTGGTTTCCCAGACTGCGTCACAGTTGTTACTGAGGTCTCCAACCAGCTGAGGAGATGATATAGATGGAACTGGTTCAGTGCAATGTTTACAGGTGGCTGTAGTCGTCCAACACAAATACCTGTCCCTTAAAGCAACCCTACAGGGGCAGCCTCCTCATAGGCATTTTGATGTGTGAATTACACCAATAGGAGCTGTCAGCGAGTTGACCACTAGGTGTCACTAGGGCCCAATTAATGCATCTAGCGGACCCAGTCATTATCGATCGAGCAGCGATCATAATAGATTTCCTGTACATTTGGTCCGCTAAGACTGTGCTGCCATCTGTTAGCAATATGCGCGGCTGACTGCTCCTATTGGTTTGCGTGAGAATCTAATTCAGACATTACAAGTAAAACACACTAAATATCAACATTTGAGCCCAAATCTGTAGGCTGTCAGTTGCTAGTGCCACTTATGATGAAGTGACCACACTGATATGTGCCCGACAGCTAGCTTCCTATAGGGCCCCTTTAAGAACGAAGTTCTCGACCCCACCCAATCATCTCCTCAAACTTCAAGTCTTTATAAGTCTGTCTATTCATATCAAATGTGGAGGATAATAGGATACAAAAGATTAGGAATGAAAGTTCCTATAATTAATTCATGTATCAATTTGGAGATAAATCGTTGTCGTTCGTGCAGGATCCAAAAATATAGTTGGGATATTATTTATTCATACGGCCATTAGCCCCCTGTTGTGAGTTATCTGTTGCTCGTGGTTGACATGTCTCTGACAGCGGAACTGAAAGGTCTGGATAAAACATGTATCTTTAGAGATTATCGAGAAAAAGATTGCTACATTCCAGACACATGCAGGGGTCTTGTAAGAGGCTGACAGCTCTTGATAAGGGCATCAAGATTTAAGTGCAGGAGTTCATCGAGAAAGGACAGGTGTCACATTTCTCCCTGAAGGATGTTCACTTGGTCAAAGGTATTATTAAAGGAGCTGGACGTCCAAGTTGTAAACACTCACTCACTGGTTCTCTATCCACGCGACGCCTGCGGTGCTGCCACCTATTGTCGGTGATATGTACTGACGTGAATATCGTGAGTGAGTTGCATCGGACCGGGAACCAGTCTAACAATCACGGGGCGCTACTGGTGCTGCCACCTGCACGAAGGAATAAAACTAGTTTGCCGACCATGTTTGTAAACAAACCAGCTTGTTTACAACTTCGGCGTCTAACTCCTTTAAACATGTACAGGCATGACATGGTCACAAATTTTTTTCATGAACCTTTCAGCAATTTTGTTCGGACTTTGAATATTTTCAGTAAAAAGAAAATCACAAGTGCGCTCAGCTCCATGTGAACACAAAACTAGGTCGGTGAGGACTGACCTTCAAACAGTGACCTACATCCTGCTTGAGGAAGGTCACCACGCCAGTGACCTACATCCAGCTTGAGGAAAGTCACCATGCCAGTGACCTACATCCAGCTTGAGGAAGGTCACCGTGCCAGTGACCTACATCCAGCTTGAGGAAAGTCACCGTGCCAGTGACCTACATCCAGCTTGAGGAAGGTCACTGTGCCAGTGACCTACATCCAGCTTGAGGAAGGTCACCACGCCAGTGACCTACATCCAGCTTGAAGGTCATCATGCCAGTCACCTACATCCAGCTTGAGGAAGGTCACCATGCCAGTGACCTACATCCAGCTTGAGGTCATCATGCCAATGACCTACATCCAGCTTGAGGAAGGTCACCATGCCAGTGACCTACATCCAGCTTGAAGGTCATCATGCCACTGAATGACCTACATCCAGCTTGAGGAAGGTCACCACACCAGTGACCTACATCCAGCTTGAAGGTCATCATGCCAGTGACCTACATCCTGCTTGAGGAAGGTCACAGTGCCAGTGTAAAGTAGCTGTTAGTGTGACTCTCATCTATTTCACAGCCTGCCAACTTTGAAATCGACTTCATTCGAGGCAATCTGGTAATAATGCGATTGATTCGCTTAAATCGTATCAACGAACTCTGGGATTACGACAAAATCCGATAAGCTTTGTATTCTTCATGACGACTCAATGACGCACTTGAAAGCAATTAAAGNCCCCAGTGGACCCCTGGAAAGCAAATAGTGCAATGCACATGCACAGTGCATGTGCTTTTGCCGCCATGTCCCCTCCATAAAAAGTAAAAATTAGTTAAAATTTATGTTTTTTACCAGGAATTCTGTCAAATTTACTCTTTGTCCCCCCCCCCCCATAAAAAATTTCCTGGAAACCCTGTAGGCCATTTCGCAAAGATCTACGTGTAGCTGGTTTGCGTACAAAGCGTAAAGCATGCAATGGCAGAATACGTTTCTCTTGCCTGAGGAGAGCAAATCACAAATTGAAGGAAAACTCTTTGTCTCACAAGCTAATTAGTCTAATTAGTGAATTGAGAGCCCTGAGGTGTGGGTAAGAATCGAGAGACAACGCACAAAATGTCAAAGGTATCTGGTTTCAAGTAATTCAAATCACAAAACTGGTGAAGTCAGTTGTGGAATTTATCGGTTGTGTTTGTCATGTCCGCATTGCAAGCGGCAAGGTCCATGTTCGAATCCTGGGTCACACCCATTGTACCAAGCTGTGGTGCCCTGTACCTTGTGCCTTTGCAAGGGCAAGTAAAAGACCCCATCCAATGAGGAACATGAGTATAGTGTTTTTCAGATAGATCTGGCCAAAGGTACTTGGCTGACCTCTTGTCACTAAACTGTAATGGTGACTCTCAAGGAGTATTTCACCCTTTCAGTTCTGGACTGGAGGAGTATTTTGAGATTTCAAGGAGTATTTAAAGGAAATACTCCTCTTATCTTAAGCCCTGTATGGGGGGGGGGGCACGCACCTCCACGATTTCCGCCAAACCCATCTTCCATAACAGACGTCACCGGAGTAATTACGTTGTGGATACCACCAACAGAGCTCATCTCAATCTGATACTTGGTCCCCTACCGGGTCACCTATCGATCTCCTTTCCAGCATCAGGTCCTCTTGATCCCTTAGGGGCTTTGGGTCTTATTACAACTAACCATACAATTACAAGTTCCACCAGTTTGTCCCTCTATCTACTTGTATCCCACCTGGGTCCATATCCTTGCTGAAGGGATCTGATACCAATTTGTGAAGGACATAGACAGAGATGACGGTGGCCTTGAAATAGATGAAAAGGGAATTCCGGAGAAATACAACCAGACCTTCCAAAGCAAAAAAAAAAACATTTCTTCACTAACTGAATCAGTTTTTATTATTTGAAGACAGAACAGAGGAAAGGTAGCTGCCGAAATCTTATGTTGCGCCGTCCTGTTAAAGGGGCCATGATATTGCCACTTTTTGTCGATAGCCGGCGCCACTGGCGGTGATTGCATCATTCTCCAATGCCATAGTTCTGCCTTTTGCCCCAGTATTGGAGAATGTATGATCACAATACAACGCATACGTGGATACCCTAGGAACGAGAGTTACCATACATGCGGCGAGGTTGACAAGCCGTAGTTAATTACATTGTCAATAGAGGTCTCCCTTAACGTGGGTATGTTTAGGGCAGGATAGGGAAGGAATACTGTGCCTCTTTAATGAAAGAATGGGAAGATTTCACGATGTCGTAACTGGTGGACATTCTCAGCACAATTTTTCAAACCAGGATAAAAACCCAATACTTTTCTGAGGGAAACTGTTGGAAAGTACCCATGAAAATTGACGAGGGCCAACACACGTGCTGAGACCAATCTCACCAATTTGTCACAGCAGAAAAGATCACGGATACGGTGCCCCATCTCCTCAAAAACAGGTCCATCAATATCACCATCATCATCAAATATTACCCTAGAACTCGAATCGACCAACATCGTGTCTCAAAGGGCGGTGATTGATGAGAACCTCTAGTTCATTTGTCTTCACAACCCGACAGGGGTTTTCTGTGGTTGGCAGATAAACATAGTTTTTACAGCTTGGAACATGAATGATTGCTTTTTTAATACACTACCTACACCCTGGGGTGATCTCATCTGACTGGCCTAGGTCCAAGGTAATTCAAAGTGAGATATGGGCCATAACTTTCAAGTTAGCTGTTGTTTTAGACACCCTCTAGAAATGGCTGACATGTCGAGTGAATTACCTTTACCTAAGGATGCTCTCACCTGACAGTCCAAGGCAATCTGGAGTAAAATATGAGTGTGTAACTTCCAATTTTTAGCTGTTGTTTTGCACACCTCTAGAAAAAGCTGACATGTTTGACGAGTTACCTACACCTAAGGGCGTTCTCGTCCAACTGTTCAAGGCAATTTGAAGTGAGATATGAGTGTGTAACTTCCAAGTTAGCTGTTGTTTTACACACCTCTAGAAAAAGCTGACATGTTCGATGAGTTACTACCTGAGGGTGCTCTCGTCCAACTGTTCAAGGCAATTTGAAGTGAGATACGGGCACATAACTTCCAAGTTAGCAGCTGTTTTAGTCACTTCTAGAAAGAACTGACGTGACCGTCGTGCTCATGTACGCAATAAATCGCCACCAAGAAAACAAACCAACCAAGAAGACCAGTCCCCCATGGATGGAAAGGCAGCACCATTCCAGTGCTCATGAGTACACCATTCCAGTACACCATTCCAGTGGAGTATACCATTCCAGTACCACTGCACCCGAGCTGCAGTGCCAGAACACAGTATGACAGTACCACATGATAAGGTAACACCATGATTATGTGGCCTATGGAGAGCCAGAAAAACGTCATGTGTGGCAGCGCCTATAAGGGACCCTAGAAGCAGCTTGCTATTGGGCTACTAACAGTACTCCCACTATACAACAGATGGCGCTAGTAACCATGAACTCATGAACCGTAGATCAAATTTTGACACTGATGAAATTTGGCTTCAATAATGATGCCCAAGTTGGATCCTCATGCCATCAATTCTATGTTAGTAATCATATCAATATGCACTAAAAAGCTGCCTCTAGAGGCCCTTTAAGAAAGATACAGCAGAGAATAATGAATAAATTGCCAAGTAATCCATCGCCTAATGTTTCTGACACACTGCCACCATCAAAACATGACAACCCATTATTGCTATCTTGTCTAAAGCCCTTTCTGACAGATCCTCATTTTCTGCATCATAGCTAAGAGTATTTTTAACGGCCGCAGTTGACACTGATATGATTTGGGAACAATTCTCAACGCATCATAAATTGGATAGATAACACATCCACGTAGATTCTTAACTAAGGTGTTATATATGAAGTTAGTGGTGTCATCAATTTGCTAAAGGGGTACATCAGAGGGCTGTACGAACAGGGGGCAGCTGCCCCCCCCCCATATTTGGCTTGTCAAAAATAAAAATTTGGCAGCCTCGGCATTTGACTGCCTTTAGTTCCAAAAAGCCCAAGTCCAATAAACCAATGAACACTTACATGGCTGTCAAATGTTTTTCTCAAATGGCGGGAAATGGCCTAAAAGCACTTTTTATATTCTAAAATTTCCCGGGGAGGCCC
>NMRB01005198.1:0-17416 GCA_002633025.1 Notospermus geniculatus
TGCCTCCCCTGTGAATAATGAGTCGATCTTCACCACGTGGGTGACTAACAAAGCAGGCTACCGGTCGTCGAGTGTAGGTAATCGCCTCCTGGGCCCAGTTCCTGAAACAGCGATAAGTCAGCGATAGGCCTTAACGTGGCGTTAAATCCTAGTTAGCGCCACGCCAACGTTAGCGTGGCGCTAAGTGGGTTCCAGAAAGGGCGATAGCCTAACGCTGGCGCTAAACGGACGATAAATCAGCGCTAGAGCTAACGCCCCTGGGTCGTTTGCGGATAAAGTGGACAAATGGGCTTTTTCAAAAAATAAAATAAATTCGCTATTTTTCACACAGATTTTTGGCTTGATCTGTGGTATAACACCCCCTGACTTTAAATAGAGTATCAGCAGCGCACTTTTTACATCATGAAATGAATTATTTCCATGTTAATTTTGTTGTTGATTTGTTGATGTCAGTCCCGTAACGAATGGATTCATTGTGATACGGGGCGTCCAAAAATAAGTAAAACCCGAAAAAAAATTTCGTACAGTATTGTTTGTGTGTGGTATTGATAGGTGCAATAGGTTCCTAACTATTCTGGAGCACGTTTACAGGTTAAAGTTGGCTATTTCATATGTTACGGTACTGACTTCCAAGTTTTGTTACGGAACTGACATTCTAATGGATAAAGTAGTGACGTCAGTACCGTAACTAACCTGAAAGGGGCTGTTCACTTAAGGGTCAACTTTACAAAATCCCAAGAACCACATTTTTGGCCTATTGGCCTGAGTAGGCTCTCCAGTAGAGGCTTGTGCAGTCAGGCGTGAGGGGAGTATGATATAAGCAAGAAAAAGGCCAGGGCAATGTAATTCTTAGATTTATATTGTACAGTTGAGCCTTAACTGAACAGCCCCTTTAATAACAAGCACCACCACATGCGAATGTGTGTAAATGACTTCTCTGTGCCTTGTAATATCCAAATATATAATTTGTTTTAAAGCTGAACTAGATCGTTAAAAGCAGCGCATGGGAGGTTTTAAAAAATAAGCCGCGCCATCGCGCGGCGTAAATGTCAAACTAGTGCCCATCCGCCATGTTTCGAACGCCCGGCCGCCATGTTTTGAATGTCTCTCCAAACCCAATAGACTTCCAATGTCCGTGGTGGCGCCAGTGTATTCCAAATCCAATCGGCGAAGGAGTTGAGCAGCCAACAAAAAATGTATGCACTCCTTCAGCCTTAACATGATTAAGCCTGCAGCACACGTCACCACTGCACTTTCGTTGCTCATGCAGGCAATTTTCGTGGTCGCCACGAAAATGGCCAAGTGTGCTGTGGCCGGCAACGACCACTCACCACGGAAATTCTGTGGTGACCACGAGTTGCCACAAGTTGCTGAAAATCAAACATGTTTGATTTCTCACCACGAAAATTGCTCGTGGTTGCGAGTTGTGTGGTCATCAGCAGCACACGAGGCCACTGAGTTGTGACGTCTGCTGTAAACCGGCAACCACCACAAAAATTGCCGACCACGAAAATTGCCTGTACAAGCAACGAAAGTGGTGGCGTGTGCTGCAGGCTTTAGGCCTAAGTCTAACTTTATAGTTTGTAGGTCTATCTCCTGTCAGTGTCACCTAGGCCTAACCTCCAGATCATCTTCACAAGACTACTAAACGCCAAACATTTCTAAGCTACAGCTCGAGAATTGTTCCAACGACGACACCACCAACCCACCCAATCAGTGCCTTTATTTGTAACTTCTTTTACTTTGCGGTTATAAACGTCCGTACATTTCTGCCTCCTCGGCTGGACACGTTATTTGATAAGGCTGTTGTGTCAGTGGGCCCATGTTCCCGAAGCCGTCGTTAGGTTAACGATGTTAAAACTGGAAAAATGCGTAGCGTAACGACACCGTTAACCTTACGACGGCTTCGGAAACATGGCTCCTGATCGGCAATTGACTGACACGATGCAGGGGGCGATGGATGCATTTAAAACTCAAATGTATGACTTGTGGTCTTAAAAAGCAGATGTACCAATGGAAGTCACCTTCTATCCAGCTCAGCATTTGGATTGACAACAATACAAGGGAAATGTGGTGACGCATTCTGTTATTGGGAAAATGTTCCACTTCTCTCAGATAATGGTTGGTAATTTCTGCCTGATTTCATATCACCATTTAATTTCGATTCATTGTTTATTGCAGATGAATACCACAACAATGATGACTTATACTATGGCACTCGCGGTCATATCAAAAACTGGACTTCAGCTCGTATGTCATGAACGATAATAGCAGACTACTATTTGAACCCAACTGGGTCGTTTGCGGATAAAGTGGACAAATGGGCTTTTTCAAAAAATAAAATAAATTCGCTATTTTTCACACGGATTTTGGGCTTGATCTGTGGTATAACACCCCCTGACTTTAAATAGAGTATCAGCAGCGCACTTTTTACATCATGAAATGAATTATTTCCATGTTAATTTTGTTGTTGATTTGTTGATGTCAGTCCCGTAACGAATGGATTCATTGTGATACGGGGCGTCCATAAATAAGTAAAACCCGAAAAAAAATTTCGTACAGTATTGCTTGTGTGTGGTATTGATAGGTGCAATAGGTTCCTAACTGTTGTGGAGCACGTTTACAGGTTAAAGTTGGCTATTTCATATGTTACGGTACTGACTTCCAGGTTTTGTTACGGAACTGACATTCTAATGGATAAAGTAGTGACGTCAGTACCGTAACTAACCTGAAATTTAATAACAAGCACCACCACATGCGAATGTGTGTAAATGACTTCTCTGTGCCTTATAATATCCAAATATATCATTTGTTTTAAGCCACTAAATGCAGGAGTCCGGAAATCTCCACTTGAATGTTGGATGTGTTACGGTACTGATGTTACGGTACTGATCTGTTTCTTAGGTAAAATGCCCCAAAACATGGTTCTGTGCATGAAAATATCAGGATATTTGCCCCGTAGAGGGGCAGGACACGCACATTTACCTATATAATCCAGAAACAATGTTGTATTATTTTAATTTCTTCGCAGAATCTTCGTTACGGTAAAGACATTTAATAAGCATACTCTCCAACACTTGGGTAAAACATCGAAGAAAAGTATGAAATCTTGTATGCAGTACACAAATACCTCGTATTGGAGAGTTGAGGTCATGGCTCTCTATGACGTCATACAGAACTGTACCTTAGTTTTGGCTTCTCTCTCCAGATGGCGAGGCCGAAGCTATCCGTTACGGTGCATGACAGAAATCTGGCGACATGGGGTTTGGGATGAAAACATCATTCCCTTCTCCAAAAATCATTACAAGAGTACTTACCATGCTTACTAATCAAAAAAAGAACATCTTACCAGTGGTATAGACCCAAATTTTAGAAATTTTACATTGATATTAATATTTATTTTGTGTTCTGAAAGTGTAGTGGGGGTGTCGGCGACAGCCCATTTACGGGGGGTATTGACTAAAAAGGGTCCCAGTTGCCCCTTCCAAATAGATTTTTTGGTGGAGATTGGAAGTGGAATTATTGTCGGTGTGCTTGCACTTTAATTTCATCGCGATTAAAATTTCAAAATAAGGCGAGTTACTCTGCAGCACCGTAATAACTGCTGGCGACATTGATTTGTCCACTTTATCCGCAAACGACCCAACTCTGGCCAACAGTCAGCTATCTTCAAATGGACTTCGACCAACATCACAGTGAAGAATACAGTTAGAATGTTTGAACATGGAGTGAATGTATTCTGATATCTTCTTTACTTTCTTGCGGTTGTGTTAAGCCACGAGGATGGCACCTAAATTAGCACATCATAAAATGACGCCTTAATTGGCTGATGATGGTAAATAATTTCTCTGACATTTTGTCCGAGGGTGTTTCATATTTCTTGCCCAGATTGTTGGACAGGTCACTTTAGTCCAGTCGGTAGACTGCAGGGTACACAAAAAAAAAGATTTTTGACACTGGATAATATTGGATCTTTTATATTTTTTATTCATAGAAGCTGATATGAATGCTTCTACTCTCAAATTCAAGGGAATTTAGTTGAGTGGACCTAGTAGGCGCACGTTGCTAAGGTGCAGTAAGCTTTTCCATTCCTTCTACCTTTGCACCATATTTTTGAGGTAGGCGTAACTTCGGTGAGCAGTGGATGGTTGGGCCCGTTGTTTGTAGTGGATCCATGATTGTTTGTACCCAGCTCTGGACAACGGGATGTTGTCCCTAGCTGTGTGTGAATGCGTATGGCATCCCGGCCTCTTCGGGAGAGGGTTTGCCTGCCATTCCGCTACAAACCTTCATTTCCGACTCGGGTGCTTAGTTGGAACATTGGGATCAACGACAACCTTTTGGCAAGATAGTGGGTCATTTAGCCATCCATGTAGGAATTGAAAAGGTTTTGAAAAATACTGGCGAAGCTCAACTGTGGCAAACAAATGAACCCTATTGATTTTGGCAGTCATCTGCCAACAATGAACTGTTAAATTAGATGAAGTTTGTTGTCCTAACCCATTTACCTTTGCCAACAACCCATGACGTTGGGCCTAAGAACGCAGCGTCACCACGACATCGAGCACGACGCTGCAGCGTCACTCGCGGCAGCGGGGTTTTCGCTGACGTCATCTCGGATCAACTGTGACGCCATGCATACTACACACGTTTCAGGTCCTCTGGCCAATCAGCGATCGAAATGAATTTTGGCCCAGTGCCATGATGTACATGTGTACCCGTATTTCGCGGAAAATGACACGCACATTTGTCTGAAATCAATAACATTTCGGCTAAATGGTCATGACCCGACAAGTTTACCAATTGTGAAATTTAGTAACTTTGAAAACAATAACCCCCTGCTCTTGGCTGCCGCGAAACATGCAATCGCACTGTAAAGCCGTGTACATCTACATCATACATGTAGGCCTAGGCTACACCACTGTAAATGACGCATGTTCAGTCCCAATATCATCAGTTTCCATTGCCCTAACATATTTACAAAATTCATCAGTGAATTTTCAAGGGCGGTCTTCAAATTGACTCAAAAGTCAATTTCTAGTTACCTGGTGATTTCCCTAAGCAAATCCTCCTTGTTGGTCACTAAATGGCTTCCGTATTGTCTTCTATTTGGTGAATCATATAATAAGGGATTAAACCTCATAAAACTTGGCCTACTGAGTAGTCGGTAGTTTACCTGTTGTTGTACATACATATACTTAGAGAATATACTTATGTGCATTATTCACTTAACTTTAGGCCTGATAAGTGCTGCAATCGTTTTGACAACTGATGAATGGAATTTAGCAAGTTGTGATTTCATTTTAGGGTGCCCCACACACAGCTCTTTTCACTATCTTCTCTACCCTCTGTAAATTATATTTACTCTAACCTCTTAGATGTAAAACCAGTTCCAAATATTCCAGTCAAGGCCTAGGACCTCCCACTATTTATGATCTTTTTGAGGGTATTGTGTTTTGGGCAGTGATCACCAGGTCGTGACAACCTCAGTTCGCCATGTAATAGTGTGAGTTGAGGATCACTGATGTAATGCGTACCACCGTCTCCTGCACCCCATTGTGTGTCATTGGTAATTGTACAGCTTGGTGACGTAAGATGTGCCATCAAGGTCACAACTGTGGTCAGTTTCTTCAAATTTCTTGCATCAGGAACCCCATTTTCCTATAAAAGAGCCACTTCAACCCAAACAATATGTCTTGAATGAGCAAGCAGAAGTTCATGACTTGGCCAACACAATATCTGGCCAATCAGAGAGCAATGCATGTTGCCTTCTCACTGCATAATAATTGGAGGCGGTCTTGAACCAAGTTAATGAACCGGTCTTACATCTAAGAGGTTAGAGTATATTCATATACTAAATGTTAGATTTGTGATCAGTGTATCAGAATATTTTGAAGAAGGGGTACCATGTCCTCTGGATTTGTCAACATTTTTACTTTCATTTTTGGAAATTTCAGCGTATTTCTTTGAGTTCAAGACATTATTCAAACATTTTGAAATTGCTGAATTTGAATGTTTGAATAAATGTTTGAAGTCCTAGAAATATGTTGAGATCTTCAACTGAAATGATGGTGTCTCTAGTAATGATTCAACTGTTCTCATTTGATTACCGGGGTAATTGGTCCTTTGTCCCTCCATTTAATTGTTGTACCTCATCATATCACTCCAGATGTAAAGTTTACACAAATAAACAATTTATATGCCTATTGTTTTCAAAGAATTCTGGTGTTCTGTTTTCTCTGAAGAGGGTTATTCGAAAAGCTTAAAAATGCACATTTTTAGCATTTGGGGTTATTCGCGTGCGCTCATGCGGAACCGTTTTAAATTTGATCATTTTTTTTCTTTTCCCNGCGATATTTTGGCGTTTTGGGGTTATTCGCGTGCGCTCATGCGGAACCGTTTTAAATTTGATCATTTTTTTCCTTTTCCCATTGGTTCCGCATGAGCGCACGCGAATAACCCTATAACGCTAAAAGTGCACATTTTTTAAAGTCTTAAAAAATGCTATATTTTCGCGTTTTGGGGTTATTCGTGTGCGCTCATGCGGAACCGTTTTAAATTTGATCATTTTTTTCTTTTCCCATTGGTTCCGCATAAGCGCACGCAAATAACCCTATAACGCTAAAAGTGCACATTTTTTAAAGTCTTAAAAAATGCGATATTTTCGCGTTTTGGGGTTATTCGTGTGCGCTCATGCAGAACCGTTTTAAATTTGATCATTTTATCCTTTTCCCATTGGTTCCGCATGAGCGCACGCGAATAATCCTAAACGCTAAAAAATGCACATTTTTTAGTCCCTAAAAAATACAATAGCATATCAGGGTTATTCGCGTGCACTCATGCGGAACAGTTTGAAAATTGATAATTTTTTCTTTCTCATTGGTTCCGCATGAGCGCACGCGAATAACCCGTCCGAAAAGCAAATTTTTAAAGAGATGTTATTAACGTTCCGCATGAGCGCACGCGAATAACCCCAAGTAATAAAACAGAATTTTTCAGCAAGACGTTATTACCGTTCGCTTGAGCGCACACATTTAACCCGTGTTATTGAGTGATTGACCAATACTTATATAGTTGTCGCCAAGTAATAACTGAACACACTGGAGAATTCTTTTATTCAATAACTTATATTGTAGATGTACAAAGTAGGATTATTTTACAACAAATGCCAAGGTAACATTAAAGGGTACATTACAATACAATAACTATAATCTGAACATCTCTGGGATCTCTTCTACATAGCCCCTGGAGACGACTTTCCGATTTATTTTTCAGTCTTACTGTCCGATGCGACGGACTAAACCCACCCATAGACAAATCCCAAATTCCCAGATCTGCGCACTTCCGCCGAAATCGCAAACACAACCTCGACCTGAAACTAGCTGACGTGACGCAATCCATGATTCAGCAATGGTCGACTCTGACACAACATCGATCGTCGAAGTCACTGTTGTGAGGTTCTCTGCATCACGTCATTCAGTTTCAGACCGAGGTTGTGTTTGCGATTTTGGCGGAAGTGCGCAGATCTTTCTCGTTTTACGTCAATTTGGGATTTGTCTATACATTCACGGAAGTTCAACATGAAAATGTACCTCACTCTTCATGACCAGCATGTTCTGAATAACGTCACCACCAACCCAGTATTTTTAGCACCCGTGTTAGAATTCAAAAGTGCCAGCAGCCAGCCACAAAAAAGTCACCTCAAGGAAGTTCTCCCCTTGGATCAATTTACGCAAGTGACATGAAATAGACAAGAACCTTGCACTTTAGATTAGTAAGTACCCGGTACCTTAGCCTAAGGTTTTATGAATGGTGTACGGTAAAAAAGGCACTGGTATAAAAGGCACCAGTAAAAAAGGCACGTTTAACTTCAACAGGCCATGCCTGTTAAAAGTGCTTCTGGTGCTAACAAATCAGATAAAATCGAATTAAATCTTGCCTTTCCCAACTTCTTTCTGTTTGTTTTTGAGCATAAAATCATAAATATATTTCAGTTAAAAGAATATTTATCAAGATAGATATAAAAATTTATAATCAACCATGTAAATAAACAAACCATGTTTAAAATTCGAGCTAGAGCACCTTTAAGTCGACACCAACCAAGGTTGTATAACCTCAGTATAAACCCTTTACAATAGATACTTTACATTCGTTTCTCTAAGACCAGTGCATTATATCCTTATGCACCTCCCTCCGCTTTAATATGAATGAGGTCATAAGGCCTACTTTTAGTCCATTCAGGTTGATTGGTTCACACTCTCCATTGACCTGCTCTTGGAACTGTGTGGTCAAAATACTGGTCAAAATAGAAAAGCCACAAGCCACGCCCCGTATACTACAAGTTCTAAAGTCACCCCACCATGCGTGATCAATAAATCTAACAAAAGATGAATCAGTTCAGTCTAACTTAGTGTAACAGACATGGTGACCTTCTCTGCATCGGTGCACACAAGGACACAATACCCTGCCAATTGGCCAACCGTATTCAACTGAAGGTAATGAGGGGTTGGACTTGACGCGAGGCCTGCATATCTGGCACTGGTCTTAGAGAAACGAATGTAAAGTATCTACGCTGCTTTGGTCACCAAAATGTGACCCGTCACAGCAAAACCAGGCGCTCGTCGCTCAGAAGGTTAAAAACCGCAACAAACTAAGGTGACATCAGGAGAGAATGGAAGAAACAGATTATTTCAGATTTCATAATAGACAGACAATTTTGAAACTGACAAACATTTGGTCTCAACCTGCCAAGCTAAGAGCGACATGCGACTGGTTTTGCTGTGTGAAAGAAATGAAATGGTCCACGGACCATGTGCCTGGGTGTAAATGTACCAGAATAATGATGACCTGGCCTCATAGTTGCAAAACATGCACCTTGAGAGACTGACTGACAAACAGACACCACACAATAACTAATGACCAATATGATATGCCTCCTATTGGAGGTGGGCAATATGCTACACCTCCTACTGGAGGCGGGCACAATGCTACGCCTCCTATTGGAGGCGGGCATATAAAAACTTGAAAATCAGAGAGGAAGGGCTTGGGAGGGGAGGTTTTTTCCCTTTCTCTGCCCTCTAACAACAAGTATACATGTACTTTAACTATGAGCACAAGAATGCAATAGATAGAAAAAATCATGCCAAAAATTCGACCTAGGTGGAGCAGCTAATGGCTCTTGACTATGACCAAATTTTGTGCATGTCAAATGTGAGGAAGTATTTCTTCTGCAATTCGTCTAAGGCACTGGAACATTGTCCTGGGGCTATCCCATTAAACTTATCCATGAGTCCGCCCTAAACCCAGAAGGCATGAGAAGTGTTTGGAGCCAACATCTCGACGCTACCAACGCCATATGCACTCCGCGGCTATAAGCTACTTGTGCTAGGACCTGCTTGGTAGAAGCATTGGGAGTATCAACAGATACACATGGATCTGTATTGTTTTTAACACAGTTCCATGTCCCAGTCCCTATCCAATTCCACCCCCTCACCTGGTTTCCTCATTGGGGTCATGATTGATACACATGTGTAGCAACACATGTATATCAGGAGGGAGCTTTGAATGATGACTGAATGAGTTACTTCACCTACTCAAACCTCGCTGAAACTTCCAATGATGAAAGGCCTTTCTATTATATTTTCACTGCACCACAAAAAGGAGTTACATCAATATTGAAAAATAATCGAAAGACCTGAACTCATCATTGCAAGCTTCCTCCTATATCAAGCCGATTTCACCAGGCTGCCTACCGTCTTAGGTATCCACTCTACGGCCCGAAGGAAGTTTCTGACAATGCCCAAGCCTCTCCACAGACTAACTGACGCACCTGTAGCCAGGGAGAAGAAATCGCCCCACCTTTGAACATTTTTAGCTTTCTCTCTGGATTAATGCTCAACCTCACTTTGCACTTGGCTGAGCTGAGCTCTGTCGTTTATCCAATGTTGGATTGCTTTTACAATAGGCTTCCTCTGTTTTCAGAACACCACCAATACCAGAGGGGTTGAGGCACGCATTGCAGGGTGGTGTGTGTGTTTCAGAGGTCCAAGGAGCACATACCCCAATATATAAACTACATGTACATATTTCAATCTCGGTACATAGTCACACCAGTGGTTTGAACATTCTAGTTGGTGTTCATGTGATATGGGCCAAAGTGTATTTTTCAAGATGTCCGCCTGGTGGCCATATTTGTAGTCGGATGGGGCAAAAATTCGGCATACATATGATATAGAAGGTATCTGGACATATACAGTAAACTCGAGTTTAAACCACCGGTTCATTATGTTGTTCATAAGCACACCCACAATCGAAATGGGAGTGAATAAAACGTAACAAGTATTATGTTGAATGGGTGGAATCGCTACTCCAATCACAACCCCACACTGGAATGAATAGTTGGTTATAAGGCGTAGGGTGAAACTGACCCTTGTCTGATCCAATTCTGTTTGTGGCCTCATACAGGGTGGAAATGGATTTTAGGCTTCAATTAATCAGTTGCGTTTCAATCCAGGCCAGCCTAGGCCTTGAGTCGCCAATTCCAGCCATTCAGCATAACACTTGTTATGTTTTATTCGCTCCCATTTCGACTGTGGGTGTGCTTATGAACATAATGAACCGGTGGTTTAAACTCGAGCTTACTCTATTGAAACCAGGTTTCAAAGCCAGGTTTTCAAGATGGCCAAAAGGGTAGGCCTACCTAGATACATAAGATTTCAAGGTCAAAACATTCCTGCTACAGTAATTTATGACACGTGCCAAAGCCCATTTTCCAAGATGGCCACCTGCTGGCCATATTTGTGTGGCGGTCTAGGAAAACCCGGCAGATGTTGCTGAATGATCAACAAGGGCTGTCAGATTGCCTGTGCATTGATCTACTACTGTTTACCTGTTACGAAGTACATTTCAGCTATTGAAATGTGTGAGTTCACCAAGGCCATTAACACTTTCTTCAAATGTGACATCCGACGGGTTTTCCTAGATCGCCACACATTTGAGGTCCATTAAAGGAGCTGGACGTCCAAGTTGTAAACACTCACTCACTAGTTCTCTATCCACGCGACGCCTGCGGTGCTGCCACCTATTGTCGGTGATATGTACTGACTTGAATATCGTGAGTTGCATCGGACCGGGAACCAGTCTAACGATCACGGGGCGCTACTGGTGTTGCCACCTGCACGAAGGAATAAAACTAGTTTGCCGACCATGTTTGTAAACAAACCAGCTTGTTTACAACTTCGGCGTCTAACTCCTTTAAGATTGAAAATGTCCTTTTCTCCTTCATCCAGCAGGGATGCAACTCTGATTTTTCCAAAAATACAGAACCTTTTTACAACCCCAAGGAAAGAAGGGCAGATCTTTTGCACATAGGGCCGTATGCACCAACGAAGATTATCCTAAACTCAGGTTAAACCACAGCTTTTCAATGTGTTCACGTTTGCCAGGGGATGATGTGACAATGGAAAAGTTGTGGCTCAACCTGAATTCAGGATAATCTTCGTTTGGTGCATACGGACCATAGGGCCTAATCCAATAGAAAATCACCGTTTTCATCAGTTTCCTCAAGCCACTTCCAGTTGTATTTACAGTCCTCCCTCGCTATTACGAACCCCTCGGGGTCCAAGGGGTAAGTTCGTAATAACGAGGAGTTCGTAATAGCGAGGATTCGTCCGTGGGGGCATGATGACCACACTGAGTAGGCTGCCTAACAAACAAACATTCTTTGTCATGTTTAGAGCATAATTACTGTGTATTTGACTGATTAAACCCTCAAACATGCATTAATCAAACCCAAGGTTGGATAATTCGGTTTGTATTGTACACTTATGAAACCCAAGCTTGGATAATTTGGTTTGTATTGTACACAACGTAACTGATCATGGTGAGGAATTGGGTCTCACAACTGACCAAACAGGCCTAAATACACACATGCCATGAAACTTTGGGAGCCAGCCGTTCGGTTCGTAATATCCGGGAGTTCGTTAAATCGAGGTACGTAATAGCGAGGGAGGACTGTATTTTTAACTCAACAATCTACCTCCTTGGTGTTTGCTTTACGATCTAAAATGTTCTGCATGACAGATGAAAACTGATAAATCACAATACCGAAGCAAAATTCCCCTCTGGCTGTCAAGCACAATAGACAAGATGAGAGCCACCATTTGTAATGTAGAAAGTGCGCATGCGCAAAGCAAAAACCTCTGCTATGATGCGGTGGATGAATTTCTGTTTGGGTGAACAGGCTTCCAAAACATTGATGTGTAACCAAGTGGAAGAGAAAGTGATGCGGCCAATATGGCGACGATCCTAAGGTAGCAGAGGTTTATGATGATGGGCACATGGATATTGTAAGAGAAATTCCTGAGTTTTTGGATAGGTGGCGCATGCATTGCACAGTTGTAGCAGACGAAATCCGCAATGGTTTTTCATGCCGCGAAAAATCCAGAATTCCAGATAAATCTGGAGAATTTGCATCCCTGAGCCAGTGTCCAATGCAACAAAAAGAATATTCTACAACTTGCCAGGGAAATCTCCGAGAAAGAATCAGTAACGTTGTGTCCACCCAGAGGAATGGGTAAAACATCACGAATCTCCAGGAGTCGTAGTTAATACGGCACGTCTTCCAACATGGCACTGCGAATGTGCTGGTCCGATGACCACGGCTGATGCTTTACTGCCTTTTTTATTCATGAGATCCAATATTGTGGAGAGGACACTCAACCAAGGACATCCTCTATCCTGGAAAGATAATTGAAAATGAAAGAGTGAAAATTAAACAGCTCCGTGTCAGTAAAATTCAAGACCTTTTTCAAGACTTAACCAAGATTTCCGAGGCTGGTAAACCGGCTATAGGGTTCAAATGGTCAGAAGATCGTTCCACATCAGTGTGTTCGTCGCAGACCGACTTACCATGATCGTCATCCATCATGTCCATTTCTGCCATATGACCTCAACATCATAAACAACAATCGGTTGACCTAGTGTGGAATGGATTAAATCTTTAAGGTGGTCGACCATCTTCTGTACACCTGTGAAGTGCATTAGGAAGGCGGTGCCATTGGGATTTTCCCTCCCCTTCAGATCACAGGCATGGCTATCGAAAATACTATATTCATAATCATGGCTATGAATTATCGCAAAACATTTTTGCCCAATTCCCATGACGAATGATCGAGAGGAACCTGGGCCATCTTTAAATACTTCATCTAAATCATCCAACAGCTTCATGCTTAACACTGCCGTTTCTTTTAACCCCTTGTGTTCAAATCTCTTCAGGAACTCTTCGACGGTAAGACGGCATTCGGTTCTTATACTTGGCCACCCTAATCTACTAAGAGTAGACAAGTGAATGGCATCCCCGAGCCTAAGAACAACATGCAGGTCCTTTTTGGTCCAAGAAGTCACTGGTTTGATCATAGCATTGACAATTGCCGATACGCTCATTGAACCACACTGTGATCCGGCTGCAGGATGGGGAAAAATGTCCGGAGTGGCCTGGTGGAAGTCTCCCTTAACAGCAACATCCCAATGAACCTGAAAATGAAATGGTCCATGGACCATGTGCTCACTGGGTTGGACATAATAGTCTAATGACAGAGGGAGGTACATATCAGTCATGAGCAATCTGGGTCAAGTCATTCCCAGGTAGGACTTTGATGATTTTTGGGTTATGCCACCTGGCGGCCATTTTGGATGTCCGATCGGGCTGAACTTCACATGCACATAAAGGTCATCTGCAGGGGGCCACATAGCACATTGGAGCACTTTGGGGCACGTCGTTCCTGAGTTACAGCACATGATTTTCGGGTTACGCCACCTGGTGGCCATGTCTGAAGTCAAATCAGGCCGAAATTTGACATGCATGTAAAGGTAATCTAGATGGAGGTAAATATCAAATTTGAGCATTCTGCGTCAAGCCGTTCCTGAGTTACTTGTGTATAGCACTTGGTCGATTTTCAGGTTACGCCACCTGGCGGCCATATTGGATGTCCGATCGGACCGAAACTCGGTAGTTTTAAAGGTACCCCTTTAATACATGTTTATGCAAGATATGAAGACGCTCGGTGAAATAACGAAGACCTGTGGCAGGTTCGTCACTTTTGTAGAACTTCGACCTCTGTGACCTTGAAAAGTAGGTCAAATCAAAAACCCGTTATACATGTTATGTATCCTAATTAGATACACCTATGATAAAAATTTGGAGACGATCCAGTCATTAGTTCAGGAGTTATTGCACTTTTTGTGTTTTTGGTTTTGGCCACCTGGAGGCCAAGCCAAGAATCGAATTGTACCGAAACTCGGTGTCATAGGTCATCTGACCTACATGTAGGGGTATATATGTTATGTACCAAGTTTCAGATCAATAGCTCCAGCGGTTACGAAACATGCCCTGCTAACGGACAACGACGACGACGGACGACGGACACCGCAGGATGATATAAGCTCACAAGTGAGCTAATAAAATCACCCATCACTCACTTGAAGATCAGGCAGTTCAGTTGCCAGCACGATTCCAGATTCAGTGAATTTCTGTTCCTGTCTGTCCCTTTGGGCACTGAAAGAGAGAAATGAGAGAAAGAGGACGAATAAGCTTTGTTAACATATTGGATAGGATATTAGTCAACAAAGTGTCACACTTAGACTTGAGTAGTTTTATGAATATGGGCCGTGGTAGTTGATAAAATAAAGATTGTCGAGATCTATCAAAAACACCCAGAACATTTTTATTTGACTAAAATGACTAAAAAACTTCCAAGTTTAATAGTCACATGACTAAATATAATTGAAAACCTGTGGAAATCCAGACACTGATATGCTGTGTTAAGGCATCCCACTGGAAATCAATTCAAGCTGGACCAGTAAAAAGAGGTTACCGTGGTCAAATCATATAGGGCCGCAATTAAGGCCATTATTCAACTGAATGTGCACAAAACGCTCTACTGGCATGACTGGTGTGTTCTGGAACCAAAGTTGCTCACTCACTGTGGAGCATTGCACAGCACTGACTATCGACATGACTGAACATTTTTGCCAACCAACTTTCTTGTCTAGGTTCTGTACCAAAAATAACAGTCATCAGAGCTGTCCAGGATGTGATGATTGTGTTCATCATATCAGTTCGATTTCGAAAATGTGCCAAATTGATATGCCAAATTGGAAACGTATTGGATTGATAAACAATGTGTACTCCCCATGCAACCTCAATAGACTCTAAGGGCCATATTCATAAAGGGTGTTTAGCCTAATCAGCATACAAACTCTGCATTACACAGGTTAAAGGCCTAGAAAACTATTGTCTGATGTCTGTATGGTGCTTCACGAGAGGCATTTACCCGCAGGATAATCACACGCGTACAACTATCCTGCGTCTAAGTCCAAGAGGACAAAGGAAAAGTTAAACGATCAAGCAGGCTTGTCTAGAATTTGTCCAACACTTTCTTTTGTCCTCTCACACTGAGCCGCAGGAAAGTTAGACGCGTGTGATCATCTTGTGGGTAAAATGCCAGAGATCAGGCAGCATACAGAAGGCACAACAATAGTTTTCTAGGCCTTTAACCTGTGTAATGCAGAATTTGTACGCTGATTAGGCTAAACACCCTTTATGAATATGGCCCTATCAGTCCAAAAGAGCGCAGCACCTGACGGGGTCAGCATCATCACGTACCGCACGTCGTTGCTCAACGCAATGACGTGACTTGAAAAAAAATCCAGTTGTTTCAGCGGTCAAGACGTCGTGAAACAATCTGATTTTTTTTCGTCTGACCTCAAGACATCATGACGCTGACCCCATCAGGTGCTGCGCTCTTTTGGAGTGATATCGTCTATTCGTGACATTTTGTGTTTTTGCGTAAAGTCCAGTAAGCCGAAGGCTGGGGAGTGAAATCAATGCAAATGCACAATAGTATCTTTTATGTGTCTTCCTGCTTTCTGGAGGTCCTCTTGGTCGATGTTACTGTCTTATTATATGGCCAGGCAGTAAAAGTGATGCTGTCAACATTTTTTAACAGTGACTTACCTGCTCAAAATATCTTCATTTTCAACCTTATTCAGACTCAAGCCGTCTTCGGCTTCAACAGTGCCTGGTATTTCGGGTGACAGACTGGGTGTTCCATCCTGCAAGAAAATAGACAAAGAATGAAATTACAAACAGAAACAGCACGATAGCCCACGATTAAAAGCCACACTTTCCTTATTTCTTGGTTATACAGATCCATTGACGTTGAATTAATTTTGGAAAATGAAAATAATTTGAAAAATGAAATGGTCCATGGACCATGTGCTCACTGGGTTGGACATAATAGTCTAATGACAGAGGGAGGTACATATCAGTTATGAGCAATCTGGGTCAAGTCATTCCCAGAAAAGACTTTGATGATTTTTGGGTTATGCCACCTGGCGGCCATATTGGATGTCCGATCGGGCTGGAACTTCACATGCACATAAAGGTCATCTGCAGGGGACCACATAGCACATTGGAGCGCGTTGGGTCAAGTCGTTCCTGAGTTACAGCACTTTGATAATTTTCGGGTTACGCCACCTGGCAGCCATATTGGATGTCCGATTGGGCCGAAACTTCACATGGACATAAAGGTCATCTGCAGGGGGCCACATAGCACATTGGAGCGCTTTGGGTTAAGGCGTTCCTGAGTTACAGCACTTTGATGATTTTTGGNACTATTACTGCACAGATTTCAACCAAACTTGGTATGATAATAGTGGTGGGGCTAGGATACCTTCTGGTACCACCCATCACTCTGTTATGTAACCCCTAGCAACAGCATAGCAACTCCATTGTTTTGCAATGTTCCTGGGATCATTTCACTATTTATGCACAGAATTCAACCAAACCTTGTAGGATGATAAAGGGGAGGATAAGCTACGTCATGGTACCAGTCATTATCCAATTATGTAATCCCTAGCAACAGCATAACCACTCTATTGTTCTGTGGTACCCCTGGGATCATTTCAATATTACTGATTAGAATTCAACCAAACCTTGTAGGATGATAATGGGGAGGCTTATCTACTTCATGGAATCACCCATTACCCAATTATGTAATCCCTAGCAACAGCATAGCATAGCAGCTCCATTGTTCTGCGGTAGCCCTGGGATCATTTCAGTATTGCTGATTAGAATACAACTATTTACCTTGTAGGATGGTATGGTGGGCTAAATATTTGTGGTACCACTCATTACACTGTTATCTAATACCCTAGTAAGAGCATTGTTCTGTTTTATGCTATGTTCGTTTTGCTATTTCAACAAAGAAACATGGTATGATGATACCAGGGGTACCGCAGAACAATTGAGTTGCTATGCTGTTGCTAGGGATTGCATAATTGGATAATGACTGGTACCATGACGTAGCTTATCACCACCACCACCACCACCACCACCACCACCACCACCACCACC